>JAADVW010001084.1:0-10012 GCA_023335875.1 Elongisporangium prolatum | reverse complement strand
GGGATCGGAGTCGGTTCGGGTTTGGTCAGTTGGTCCGGGTCGGGTCGGTCCAGCGAGGCTTGAGGCTGCAGTGCTGATAACGTGTTGCAGGGCAACCCGAGTCGAACAAGGCAAATTTTGGAATGAACTCTATTCTTTAGCTTTCACTGCTAGCTGGGTCCTACGATACGTATCTCTGTGCACAATAGATCCTACGCCAGAGAGCAGCTGGCACTTTCTAGCCCTGGATCTGTTTCATCACAATCTATAAATTAAACGTTTATTAGTAAAAAGAGGTCAACCCTAACAATAGACAGCAAAATAATCACTAAAATTTAGGTTACAGCCGCCTATTCGTTGTGGCAGATCGAGAAATCCTTCCGTGGCTGAATGGAAAGTGAAGTCAGTCTTGGTGCCAGGGTTCCAAGAGCGGTAGATCACCTACTGAACGTCCCCTCCATACCTCCATGTATAAAGATGTATATTAGCAAGAGAATATATAAGGCTCTGCAGAAACCACAGTAGCGCTGTCACTAGCCTTTGCCTCATCATGTACTGTGATGCTGGTCTCGCGGCTTTTCTGTTCTTCTGCGCTTTGGAACCCTCCAACAAAAAGCCGCGAGACCAGCTAGTTGAAAGCTGACCGTGATTGCGGGTGCACTAGACAACAGCAGCTCGAAGCGATTCATCGGAGTAAGTCGATCGCTTTGCCTTCATTTTGCGACGGTTGAGAAACGAATTGTGCGCCGTGTCCAATTAAAAATAGGAGGTTCGTGTGCACCACATAAAATTTTGTTTTGGCCAGTCATATCACATAATAATGAATACTGTCGTGTGAGCGGTCAAAACGGAACTTTACTAAATTGCTTGTGATTCTACTAAATTGGCCAATTACCTCATAGTACAGTTCTGCTTTTTGAATCCTACAAAAAAATGGCTGCATGGTGAGTTTCTGACCAAACAAAGGCTTGATATAAAAAAAATATTTTCAATGAGAATACAGTAGTATGCGGACTCGTTCAATAGGAGCGAACAGCATATTTTGTTTCTCTCGACTACAGTATTTTTGTTTGAAGTGGATGTTTTGGTAAATATGTAACTTATAGGATCATGTTTTGCTTAAATGCACTGTAACGATTCAGATACCGAGAACACATGAGAATTTGTAAATGACATAGAATCAGATTTGTCACGACAGCGATATCGGGTTAGGGATCGGACCAGAGCGTGGGATAAGCTGTTCCCTCGCAAAACTTGTGTTTACAGGCGTTCGTGAAAACGGGAAAACCCTTCGAAACTGACTCTTCCTCTCTTATAAATTCATTTGGCTTCGTTTAGCGCTGATTTCTACTCATCTTTGTCGATATACTGCAAAACCCATTGTCTATGTCATGCCTTCTAAACACTTGATTCCGCAGGTAGCTCTACTTTTCAACTCCCCAGCCAGCCAGAACTGCAAGGACGTCATGGAGCCCATGAGCTACGATGCGCTGGGCTTCGCTCCGTCGCAGCAGCAGCAGCAGCAGCGATACCAACACATGCACTACCAATCGCGCAAGCTCGCATCCCCACCGGCCCAGCTGGCGTTTAGACACGACTACGGCTCTCCCGTGAGCTGCTCCGAGACCGAATCGACGGCCGGCAGTGGCGAGCACAGCAGCTACAGCCCCAACGGATGGAGCACAGGCAGCCACACGGACAGCTCGACGTTCTCATCGCCCCCGACGGACGATTGTGATGGGAACGAGTGGGATCTGCTGTCCGACATGTTGCTTGACGACTCGATCACGAGCGCAACGATCGGTGCCAGTCTGCTGCCAGGCCCTGCTCCTGCACCGATCTACCAGCCTCCTTACGTGTATGAGCCACAGCAACAGGTCCACCAAGGCTTCCAGCAGCCCCCTGTACAGCAGCAGACCAGACCGACCACAAGCCTGGAGGCTCTGTTTGCCGCCCCGTCAGCCCTCATGCCCTCCCCAGCCATGGTAGCTCCGTATACGAACCCCATTCAGCGTCCTGCGATCCCGTCGATATTGGCTATGCCGCCGTCCCCCAGCCAACGTGTCGACCCACCTGAGCGCCCATCCACGCCCAAGGACGAAGGATCAACGCTTCAGAAGCAGCAAGCCGAGTCCGAGGTGAAAAAGGAGGAGTTATCGCCCTCGGAGCAAAAGAAGCTGCGGCGACGCACGCAGATCGCGTTCAGCGTGCAGCGCCATCGCGAGAAGAAGAAGGTAGGCCTGGTGCTATTACAGATCGCTTTGTTCGGAAGATGTGAGCTGAACGTCTCTCTCTCTCTCTCTCTTGTGTTAGAACCTCGTCACGAGCTTGAAGCACGACCTTGCAGCGCTCACGTCGCACCTAGCGATGTTGCGGTCTCAGCGCAAGTTTATGCACGCAAACGACCGCCTGGTCGAGTGGGAGGAGGAAGCGATCACGCAGCGCCGCAAGCGCAAGCAGTCCGAGGAAGTCAACGAGCGCATGAAGAAGGCGCTGTTCCAGCAGACAGTATTTCTCCGAGGCATGCACAGCATGATCACGGGCCTGCCAGCGCCTCGCGAGCTCGAGTTCCACGACTGGATCCACTCATATACAGTGCTGGGTGCGCATGACCTCGTGGCTCGTCGTCGTGAGTACCAGGCGCTGTTTTCGGAAAGCAAACTGGACCTGTCCAGCAAGATTGTGTGCCGGGAGACCGATGCGATCACGGCGAAACTGAGCGTGAAGAACCCGTACTATGCTCAAGTGCGTGTGCTTCACGACGGCACAAACGAGGTGGTCGATGAGGCCGACGTCTACGTCAAGCGTGAGATGCACGACGCGGACGCAGTCGCGCTCTCGAACGGCCAGGTCATGAAGAAGTATACGTTCATCTTCGTCTTCGAGGAGAAGATCGTGGGCTCGTTCGACCAGTTTATCGAGACGTGCTTTCAATCTATGAAGGACGTCGGCGTGTTCTGGCCGGCCGCGCAATACCGCTCGCGCGCACAGGACGCAGTCGAGACATCCGGCTCGCGTGTATATTACTCGGACCTGACTGCCTCTATGGACGTCGTGGATGAACGCAACGACTCTGACTGCATGTTCGAGGCGCGCATGCTCGCGACTGTGACCAAGCGGGGCGAGGATGAAGGGCTTATCGTGTGGGACTATGCCGACAAGGACGATTTGTACCCGCTCGCTGCCGGTCTGGACAACAAGCAATCGAACGTGGTCCAGCGCAATTCCTGCGGCGCAGTGGTCATACGTCGTGAAACAGGCGGCCTGATCTCCATGCGATCGGTCTCCATCAAGATCTTCGCTCCGTTTGAAGCCAAGACTCAAAGCGAGACCAAGAACTCGGCAGTCGAGAGCGAAAACGCCGCTATTGTGAACCGCCGCATCGCACTGCAGGCTTCCGACTATGACCGCACCAACGCTCGCTGCATCAAGTTCGCTTATAGCGCTATGCTGAACGCCATTGCGGAACAGAAGCAGCCTGCATCTGCGGCATCTTCGCCATCTTCATCGTCCAGCTAATCAAGCCAAGGCTCAGATGTTCAGTTTTATAGTGTCCCCGGGGTGAATAACGTATCATATACTGTACTGTCCCGCTCAACACCACTGCATATCTGATATCAATTTCTCCCCGAACCACGGTACTGTACTGTATTCCCTCTGGGGCGTAATCCCACAACCAAAAGGAAGCATGGGGCCGTCAAGTCTCTGTGGCGAATGCCACCGCAAGCTCAAAGTGTTCTCGAAGCGGCGCAAATGCGTGCACTGCCGCATCATGCTGTGCAAGTCATGCTTCACGCCGCACATGACCGACCGCCACGGCAGCAGCAGCGGTGGCGGTGACTCGGACGACCGAGACGTGCACTTCATGTCGCCTATGCATGCCACGGCGCTTGGCTCGCCAGACTACGAGGAGCTCATACTGGACGATGTGGACGGCGTCGTGGAGGTCGCAAGCGACGATGACGACGAAGACGAAGACGAGGACGACATCGACGATGAGGCCGAGAACTTCCACGCGCACGCGACGCGAGCAGACGAAGTACCGTCGCTCTCGACAACACGCGAAGTGCTGCGCGACGTCGAGGAAGACGAAGAAGACGACGACGACGACGAAGCGCTGCAGTTCCGCTCGCGTCGTATCCATCGCGACTCGGTAGACGAGGAGCTGAACCAGTACGACGAGTTTGTGCGCTTCCAGAGCGCGATCGCGACATGGACGCGCAAGGAGCTGGACGTGAAGCGGCAGCAGAAACTGGCCAAGCAGAGCCGCTCGCTGTGTCTACTGCCCAGCGCGGTCGAGACCACGCGCGCGTGCCAGACCAGAGCGATGTTTATGCTTTTCTATTGTGTGGCCGTAACGCTCAGCGTCTGGGGTGTCTACTTTGCGATCGCCATGGTCTTCCTTTTGATGCGCCGCCTCAGCTTTGGCTCAGCCGGCTCCACTGTCGCATTTCAATGATAATGTTATACTTGTTTCGCTCATAGTGATTGGTGTGTATATTTTCTGCGTACACGGTAGTCTGTCCCGAATGTCCCTTTTAACAGTTGTTAACGTCCAGCCATGCTATTGTGTGGTTGTTAGTGGAGGTTAAGCATGCAGACCCAAATGACTGGTGGTTGGACTGGGGCGGTGCACCGATTGGCTTCTGGCTTGGGTCATTCCTCCCTTCGAATCGTGAGTGGCAAAGGCGCCCCGACGAGCAGAAAAAGATGGCAAGCAAGCTGAACAGCGAACTCCTGGCCAAGGCTGTGGCTGATATCCTGGCCTTCTCGGCCGGCGAGAAGATCCACGTCAACGGCGCGGATGTGCAGGGCAAGAAGCGCAACTTTAACGAGACCATTGAGCTCCAGATCGCGCTCAAGAACTACGACCCGCAAAAGGATAAGCGTTTCTCCGGCACGTTCAAGCTCCCGACTGTGCCCCGCCCGAACATGAAGATCTGCGTGCTCGGTAACGCTGTCCACTGCGAGCTCGCCGAGAAGGCCGGTTACGAGTTCATGACCGTGGACGACCTGAAGAAGTTCAACAAGAACAAGAAGGTCATCAAGAAGTTCGCCAAGAAGTACGATGCGTTCCTGGCCTCGGACACCCTCATCAAGCAGATTCCTCGTCTGTTAGGCCCCGGTCTTAACAAGGCTGGCAAGTTCCCTACGTTGGTGTCATCGAACGAGGGCCTGAACGAGAAGGCTGACGCCGTGCGCGCCACCATCAAGTTCCAGATGAAGAAGGTCATGTGCCTGAACGTCGCTATCGGCCACGTCGGCCTTAAGCAGGACGAGATCGTGGTCAACACCCAGCTGGCCGCTAACTTCCTCGCCTCGCTGCTGAAGAAGAACTGGCAGAACATCAAGGTGCTGTACCTCAAGAGCACCATGGGCCCCCCGCAGCAGATCTACTACTAGGCGATTGCTAGTAGCATTGCTGTTGCGGCAATGATCTTTTTCGTTTCGTTTCACCATTTCGACGCTTGACTTTAAGTGGCGATATGGGAGCTTATGACAATTGGCACTCTAGTGTGTGGATCCATAATGAAACATTAATGAAAATTTGAAGGGAACCAAAAAATCAAAATGCGTTTGTGTTGATTCTATGCCATTCAATTGACGGAGTTGAAGAACCAAGCCAGATTCTTTATGAGTAGTAGTAGTAGATCGGCACAGGACAAATGTTAATGAATGTACAAAATCACCTACAAATCACTTGACGTAGGTCATGGTCACCGTGATGGCCAGCACCACGATGTGCGCTGTGATGCAGCCCAGGAACACGTAGAACACGCGGATGGTGCGCTTGCCAATGCATTTGCCTGTCCACGGGCAGTGGTGATCCAGCTGCAGCATCACCAAGAGCTTTCTCTCAGTATCCCACAGCCCACAATATTCAAGACTCAGAGCACACATACATCGTCAATGCAGACACCGCAATCATAGCAATGCGAGGCCGAGAGAGGCCGTCGTACTTGACATTGAGCTGCAGTAGTTCCAATACACACAGCATCAGCATTACCATGACCGGTCCATTCAGCTGAGTTCATTCACGCACCACAGATAACACCTCGTTCGGAGCCAATCGCAGCGTCAGGCGGCGGCATCAGTGGCTGCCAGATCACGCCTGGATCACTGCAGGCCACGTACGAGAAGCTCGTGGTCGTGATCACCATGGAAAGGACCAATAAAATCTGTAGGACCAAGTCCATTCCATCCCGCCTGCGCACAATAGACAGGCAGCTTAAGAACCAACGAACGGCGGTTGGGCTGGTATAATCACTTACGCGAACAGCAGCAAGAGCGTGGGGCCGAGCGAGATAAAGTACGTGAGTAGCATGCAGGGCCAATTAGGTCCGACGTGACACGTTGTGGGGAACATGCCGTAGCCGCTGGTGCACGAGCAGAGCACATAGGTGTTGCCAAACCGCACGCAGCAGCGGGTCTTCCGCTTGTGCGCGTACTTGGCCACACGCGCGTCAATGTCGTTCGCAGTCGCGGCCGCGGAGCCGCCGTTCTCTAGGTCGTCGCTCAGCAGCTGCACGTTCATGGGCAAAGGCGACTGCTGCGCTCGGGACGACCGGGAAGCCGTCGCCGCGCCGCGCACAGGCGCCGGGCTATACGCACGCACGTCCACGAGCGGCATATTAGCAATTCGGAAAGAGAACAAAGGACTGGGAAAACGGTGGCACCGTATTGGAGACCTAACCGTGTTTCAGCCAATCGTTTTAGGTAATTCTGTATTTCAGCGAATCATACAGGAATGACTTATGGCAGAATGAAAATGGGTAAGAAAATGGACACGCGTAATCAACTGAGACAGTTGCATAGCATAACAAAGCTGAGCTGCATGCTTTTCCGACAAACATGCTTATAAGATCGCCCAGCGTTCACAAGAAAGCGTACACCTTGGATTGATGCATTGGCTATTGGATACATTCTGTATTATCTGTGCCGATGAGTCTCCAAGGTTATTGTACCTCATCCTCGTCGTCATCCTCGTCGTCAAGAGCGTACTCTAGCTGATAGCCGTTGAGCTCGCCGCAGTTAGTCGCTTTACACTGCAGCGACTCGTACTGGAGAAAGCACTTGGAAGGATTGTACTCGGTGCCCAGAAACACGGTCTTGCCGGTTGTGGACTGCACCGTGCAGCCGTCGCCCGCATCCGTGGTCAAGTCGTCAGCGGCATGCACAAGTCGCAAAGACGAAGCGATAGTGAAAATCGTCAGCGTAGTGCGAAGAACCTTTTTGGCTGGTTGAGTTGAGTGGGGGATGGAGGTTGTTTGATGAGACGGCAAAAGCGAAAGTGGGCCACTGAGAATTGAGTCTTCTGCAAAGTTATGTTGAAGCAGAGGAATTGGTGAATAACAGCGTCAATGTGTACCATCTATCAGTAGCGTTTTAATCCGTGCGGTTGACTAATAGTAAATGCCTACAGAAGTAGTTTTGAAGGTGGATACGTTGGACATGATCTTTTGCTTCTCTGAAAAACAGAGTCGTGATTTGTGTCTCAGGCCTATTGAAACGATATCGAAGCGTCTAGCACCTGCTGCAAATATTCCTGCCACACGCCACGTGCGACAGAAAGCCTTGCTGCAATCCAGACAGACTACTGAAAATCCAGTCCTCCAAGAAGTCTCGTTTTGCACAGCGTCAGTGGGTATCAAGATACCCCGAAGCTTAAGTACAATGTAGCTTTGTGATTTGACCAGAGCCCTTCAGCTTGATGCCAAAGTGGGATTCAATATTGCCCTCGTTGCAAATGGATTCGAACCCTCCTCTTTAACGAACCACATACGTTTGCAAAGTATGGCCCTGTTTCCTTATAACTACTGTAGACCAATCATCACATTGACCTCATCTGTCCAGTACAAACCACATCAGAAGAAACAACGATTTAAGCGAGCGCACGAAACATTACAAATCCGCTATTTGCAGGATTTCCAAGTACAATACTGTTCGTTCATCATCGCTGTCTCTAAGGGTTACGAGGGTACTCTAGGTGCGATGGTTGAGCGGACTGCAGGTAATCTCTAGATGCTCTTAGATGCCATGATGAAGTGGGCGATGAAGAAGACAAAATAGCCAAAGGAATATCATACAATAAGAATTAGCATGTTCTCACAACGCGTGGATAAGATATTTATTACTCATTCGAGAGCATCCCGTAAATCTTCCCGACGATTTCTTTCAATCCTTCAAACGACACGACGGTATGATATTGGCGGTACGAAGAGAATGCTCATGCTTGCTTTCGGACCTTCATGTCTTCACTGATCAAGAACCTCCATTCGAGAAAATTGGTCACGATGCCATACACCACAGTAAGATCTTCGACATCAGCCAGCTCTTCCAGCCCCGTCACATTCTGAACCACTCCTTGCAGCATATCTTCACATTTGCTTGGACAACTGAAATTCTCTTGGTGCCACGCTTGAGAACGAACTCAAATGGACCTTTCAGTGGCACGGTTCTTCCAACCACGTCTTCTTCGACTAGTATGCGGACGTCCCCGAGCAGACGACTGACTGTATCAAGGATCGGGGCGATAAAAAAAATCTCTTGGCTTCGTTCCCATCGGAAACTTGTCCATAGAGTTCCCGCAAGTCAAGAATACGAGCGAGGAGTAGCTCGATGTCAGCATCAGGAATATCGCTTGGTTGAACTTCGTAAGAATAATCAAAGTTGTAAATAGGTTTGTAAGTTCCCAACAGAGAGTCGAATACAGACTCACAGACTTGTCGATCTCGTGATTTTTCCGTTTTTTGTTTGTGTTCTTGACGTCTTGTTTCGTCGTCTTCTGGTTCGCGTCTTGATTCTTCTGGCGAATTATTGCATTGATCGCAGTCCATCGTTCGAGACGTTCGGGGTGACGGTGTATTGTAGTTGGTGGCAAAGAGGGTGTCACGGCGCTCGGAGCAGCAACTTGCGTTGGGAGTTCCACCAGCACGTGAATCTCTCCGGCTTAAGTATCGAAGCTCTCATCGAAGTACTGGGTGACTTTCAAAGTACTGAGCATTTTTTTGTACTTTGTGTCGACATCTCCGCGCAAGATGGCATCCAAACTGTCGTCGTCCTTTAACCAAGCGTCGTCCGTCTTTGCCATACACAGCGGAAACGAGAAGCGCTCTTGGTACCGTTGATCTTTAAATATGAGCTTTTGCAGCGCCTCACTTTCACATCACGCGCGACTTCAAGGGAAATATGGTTCCTTCACCATACACCGCGCACTGCAGCTCCATCTCGTCCATGTTTTATCTCACCAGACAGGTCGAGACCGAGAAACAAAGAGAGCGAGAATAAACAGCAATTTGATACCCTTCTCAACTCGATGGTGACATTGGCATCATTCTCGCGCAATAATAGACTACTTTGGTTTAGTGATCAATTGATAAGAGACACCGTAGAATACGAACCACCGTAACCATTACTGTATACACCAGCAACTCTTGACAATATTTATGGTCATGAGCTACTGTAGACATCAAAAAGTGCCATGACATGACAGCCAACTACAGTAACTCTAGTTATTTTCCGGCTGGGTCGCATTGGGACCGAAAAGAAACTGACTTATTTCCATTGGACAAAATTACTATGAAGTGTGTTCATTGGTTGAAATCTCCGCGTCCCTTGGAGCGCAACGCCAGAATTGCAGCCATGGACCCGCCAGCGCTGGCGGTCGAGATGGAAGAATCTGTCCACAGGACATCAAAAAGCAACACAGATACGCTCCGACAACACGAAGCGTTCTTACGCACCAAAGCAAAAAGAGTTCATGGAGTGGTGTGATGCCAAAGGATACGGAGAAATGACAAAGTACACGGTAACATAGTCTAAATTGCGTCTATTTCTTGAGGAGCGGGTCATCCGACGACCAAGGAAAAAGGCAAATGCTGTAGGAGACGCTATTCCTCGCGTCAGTAAAGCTACAGTTCGATCCTATACTGCAGCAATTGTGGATTTATGGAAGCAGCAGAAGCGACTCATGATCAATTCGCATGAGCACCCAAGAGACAACGCTGTAACTCAATTCCTGTCAAACACTGCT
>JAADVW010001083.1:0-10013 GCA_023335875.1 Elongisporangium prolatum | reverse complement strand
GTATGCGCGTTTGAGGAAAACGTACACCAACAGCAGCTCTGTACAATGTACAGAGTATGCGGTATTAAAGGGAAAGGCCTTTAAGAGGGAGAAAACTAAGTGTCGGTATTTAAGTTAAGTACGTGTCTAAAACCTAAAACCTTATGTAAATCTAAGCAGACGGAACAGCCGTTCTGATGTTCGTCTCTGATTGGCTATAAGCCAGGGGGCTTAAGCCAATTATCCACCAATGGGGATGAGGTCACTAATTTAGTGTCGAGGTACTTTAAATAGGGCAATGTTCATATGCTTAGTGTGTGACACACTAAATGAGGTCGACGGTGCATGGTACCAACTGTCTCACGTCCATGATAGTGACATCGGACATTTGGTTATCTTTAGTGACGTCGTACAAATCGCTTGACCCCGAACGACATGCAGCCACTCTTCCGAGAGGCAAACGATGAACTCAAGGGCCGCAAGGCGCTGGCCACACGCTTGATCCGTCGTAGCACTCGTGTATTGAGCGCTCCAGCTTTCGCGGCCGTCTCTGTGTCTGCCTGCAATTGGTGCATGGCTGCTGGCCGCGCATCCTCTCGCTGTGGCGGGTGTCGCCAGCTGCGGTACTGCTCGCGTCGCTGCCAACAGCAGGACTGGACGGCTGGCGGGCACAACATGGAGTGTGCGTCCTGGCGCCAGATACCAGTCGGTGTGGACGTCTCGCAGAGTGTGCTGCTGGCCGCACGCCTCACAGCCAAGATCCACATGAAGCCTGCACATCAGGCCGCACGTGACGTTCTGGTACTACGCCACCACCGCGGTACAGCCACGAAGAACCTGTGCATATGCATGCCTTCGGATTGACCGCCCGCCGTGTGCTGCGTAGATGACCACACGTCAGCCAAGCTGGCTCAGTTTGCGGACGTGGCGCAGCTGGTGGTGGTGCTGCTACAGAGATCCAAGTACAACACAGAAAGCTGGAGCTGCAGCTGCAGCTGGATCGTCAAGCTGCTTTGCCGTATGAATTGCAACGCGTTCACGATCTGTGACGATACGTGCGACCCTGTTGGCCTCGGAGTCTTTCCGCAGGGCGCGCTCTTTAACCACTCGTGTCAGCCTAACTGCGTTGTGAGCTTTGACGGCCGCCAGATGAACGTGCACGCGATCGCAGACATAGCGCAGGACGAAGAGCTGCTGGTCTCGTACGTGGACGTACTGATGTCTTCATCCACCCGCCAGAGAGAGTTGCGCGAGTCCTATTTCTTCAGCTGCAGCTGCGAGCGCTGTAGTGAAGACATGGCGCTTGAGGATGCGTATCTGGATGGCTACGTCTGTCCCGATGGATCCTGCGCTCAGAAGAATGGCGGAGTCTCGGTACTCGACTCTGGATGCACAGTCTGTGGGGCCAAGCGCAACACGTCAGAGCTCCAACGATTGGAGAGAGAGTACGCAGAACTGTCAGCCAGACACAGCTCTGATCCTGCGACTCAGTGGCAGAACTACAAACGCTGCTGGCAGCTACTGGCAGTGGATCTGGGAGCTCATCCACGTAGCACTCGCGTGGCTACGTTAGCGAGAGCTATGGGGAATTTCCTACTCAATGAGCCACCGCTGGATGCAGATGAATTCACAGCCGGTCTCTGCTTCCAGAGAGAGCTTGAGGCCACGCAATGGATCCTACCAGAGCTCTCGCTGCCTGCACGAGGGCTTCTCCACTATGCGCTAGGCAAATGGATCGACGAGCACCAGCAGAAGAACGCCACTGAGCATCTGCACCAGGCTCTGATTGTGTACGTTGTGCTGTCTGTTGTGCCATGGCGTTGTTGCTGATTCTCTCTGGTAGTCTCAGTTGTGCTTACGGACGAGAGAATGCGCTCGTGAGGACCATCCAGACGCTGGTGGACGACATTCAAAGAGGCGACTCATACAAGAACGATTCGAATTGAGAATAATAGCAAACCTACTACTACTACTGACTACAACGGCCTCTCACGGCTCAGGCAGCACGTGGCGACACGTCGGGCACTCCATCTTGACCTGCATCCAGCCCTGGAGACACTCGCGGTGGAAAATGTGGCCGCACGGCGCAATCATGTAGTCCCGTCCGTCCACGTCCAGCTCGACCATGCAAATCACGCAGTCGATGGTCTCTTCCTCGTCGTTGGCGGAGCAGCGTAGCAGCGACAGCTCCTGTGCGTTGATGCGACGCTCGTAGTTGTACTTGACGGGCAAGAAGCGCGCGGGGACGAAGAAGCGAGGACCCAGACGCTGCTGGAGCGTCAGCACGCCGACCTGAAAGCCCATCCAGAGCAGAAGGATGTAGCACATTCTCGGGTTGGTCTTGCTTTCGTACTAGAGACAGTCGCATCAGCTCCATACTAAATCACAGACGCAGGACAAACGCATCGTACCATGGGGAAGGCCGTCATGAAATTGCTAGGACAGCCGTAAAAGTAGAGCGGTAAGAAGAGACGCAGGCCAGTGATGCCGTACAGATAGCCCAGATCGAACGGGTTGCGCACCTCACTGCAATCAACCAAAGTCAGTCAAGGTTGTCCATGAACTCCAAAGCACTGCGATCATACCGATGCACGTTGTGGACGACCTGCGGGATCCAGAACGAGTAGCAGAAGAAGACGAGCAGGTTGAGATGGTCCTGCTCACACAGCAATCAGCATTCTCACACATTCATACTGGAAGATCGATTGGACGTACTGAGAAGTTGTAGAAGAGGCACAGGCCAGCCAGCAGCGACAAGTAGAAGCGCGAGTAGAGCGTCGTGAGCTCGCGTCGCAGCGTGAGCCAACCCTCCGAGAAGCCCTGCGGACGGCGCGCCTTCCAGATGATCAGCAGATAGCGCATCTCGAAGACGGAGAAGATGATGAGCTTGACGAAGGCCACACTGGCAAATGCCGTGAAGACGTTCTACCGAGGGATCAGTGAGTAATCCACACCAATGAATGCAAGCCAAAGCGTACAGACCTGCGCCACAATACCGATCGTGAGGTGGCCGAGACAGAGATACGAGTCCACGATGGCCTGCTGTCCAATGGTCAGAAGCGAGACCTTGGCTGCCGTCGCCTGCGTGCTGGAGATCTGGAGCTGCCGCAGCAGGAAATAGATCTCGCCCATGACCACGAACGTCATGATCACTGCGTAATGCGACGCCTTGGCGAAGAACTCGTTGAGGTTCTCCTCTTGGAATGTGGCTTCCACGCGCAGGTAGAGTCCACAGTTGACGCTCGAGAGACTTCCTGTGAGCTTCATGTTCTTGAGCGCGTGCATCCACGCCTCTTCGTCCTCGTCGTCGTAGTGGTTGGCTTCCTGGTCGCCCTCGGTCTTGTTCACGAGTGACATCTCGAGAATGCTTAGACACTGGTCGCTGAACGTGTCGCTGCTGCGGAAGCGAGACACGTACGCGTAGCGTGGCGGCGAAATGTCCACGGCCTCGTAGTCCTCCTTGTGCTCCACGAGCGGCACGCCCTCGATCACGCCCAAGTTCATGCTGTCCAGGCGAGGCTCAAACATGGGGCTCACGGTCTGCTCCAGCTCTTCCTCGTCCGTCTCGGCGGTCGTCGTGTTGGCCGCGTCCACTGTCGCGTCCTCTGCCGACCGCTTGCGCCGGAACAGAAGCTGCACGCTCGAGTCGGGGCTGTTGCCGAAGAGCGTGAGCTTGCCAGTCTTGCGTAGGAACACGCCCTGCACCGGCAGGATGGTGGCGGCCAGCGACGCCTGCTCCTCGTAGATCACGAGCTGGCCCGTGACGTAGGCCGCCTCTGAGCGCAGCTCCTTGTCGGCCGGCGGCTTCATCTTGAGAAAGAGCCACGTGTGGCCTGTTTCCACTGGCTGCGTGTACTGCTGGATTTGAATCTCTCGGTCCACGTGCAGGTACGGACTGCCACAGAGAGCGCTGCGATCAGCAGGACAATGGGGCCCAGATCACAAGCTAACGTACATGATGTCGGTGTACACGGGCTTCTCTGCGTCGTACTCCTCCGCTGTCAGCGACTGCCACACGCCTGCGCTCACACGATTCAGTTGCTGCATTCTCCCCCCATAGTCACTGCATATGATGCATGAACTCCGTACCAGAGTAAATGCCCGAGACGTTCATGGACGGCGTCGTGGGCAGGTATCCTGGTTGTTGACGCAGCACGTCTTCCAGCCGCTGGAGCTTGGCGAGTCGCTCCGTATCGTTGACGGGCTCGTGTTGCCAGGCGTACCGCGTATTGCCGTTGGCGTCGGTTGTGCGCTTGCCCAGCTGCGAGGCGCGGTGGTCCCCAGCGCGGTTGTCGAAGAACAGCACCATGAAGCAGAGGAAGATGGCCATGCTGAGCAGCTGCATGCGCTGGCGCTGGAACTGCTGCTGGCGCCAGTCCGCCTCCATGGCGCCCAGCGTCAGCGCGTCGGAATCGCCCTGCGGCAGCTGCCGGGGCGACGAGGCGCGCACGATCATGATCACGCGGCCGTCGCGCTCCATGTCTCGTTCTCTACCGGTCTGCGTGTCCGAGCTGCGGCGATAGTGTCGCACGAAGGTGACCAAACAGCTGACCACATTGGTACAGTGTACCACTAGATAAGAATAGTGTGTTCCACACTACTGTAGTTGTTTGGGAAGCTGGGCAAAACATGCGACGTGTGTGAACAATGAAAGGCTCAATGGAGGCGAATTCGTTGGGATTTTATTAACGCACGACTGGAAGGAGACAAAAGTTCACAGACAAAAGCGCATCAGCTGCTGGGAGCCAGCGTCGAATAAGTGGCGCGCGTCGTTGCGTTGATGGACTGCCGAGGGTCCTGCGCATTGCTCTGGCCGTACAGGAAGTTGCGTGGGTGCGTATTGTAGGGCTGCTGCTGCTGCTTGAGAGGCATGCGGATTTCCTGGTAGCCTTGGCGGCGGCCACGACGCGAGCACATGACGTAGCACGAGAGCATAACCAGCAGCACTTCGAGGAACACCACGGCGCCCACGAACACAGCGATCAGCAGCGACTGGTCGTCCATCCAGCTCACGAGGTTCGACTCGCAGGCGCAAAGCATCGTGTGCTCCGTGATCGAGTCCGTGAGCGTGAAGTTGGCGCCCGCGCAGCTCAGAAAAGTGCTGCCGAGTTGCAGATCCGTGGTCGTGATGTGGCAGTTCTTGTCCACAAAGGCCGCGAACCACTCGAACTTCTGGTTCTCGCACGTGGCAACGATTTCGCGGTTCTGCAGCGTCAGATCCAGGTCCACCGAGAGTCCGCAGCCGTCGTAGGCATCGCGGAAACGGTGATGGATCCAGCGCAGCAGCGTCTGGTCGCCCGACGACAGCTCCGTGAGGTTGAAATTGTGTTGCGAGGCCGTGAGCAGCGAACCGTGGACGTGGTACATGGAGGCAGCGAGCGAGAGCAGCGCCAGCAGAGAGACTGTGACCAGCGTCGCGTACGGGAAGAGGAACACCTTGCTGTCCCACTGGGCGCCGCAGCAGCCCAGCAGAGCGATGAGCACGATCATCACGCCGCACATGACGATGGCGCTGGACATGCTGCCGTTCGAGAACTCGCTCAGGTCCGGGCGCGCGACCATGTAGCCTACAGCAGCACACACGCATCAGTCTTGGTGTCAGGTCCGGTCCGCCGTCGCTGGCCATTCACGCACCGCCAATCGTGAGCAGCACGGCGCCGAGCGCCAGGAAGAGCACATTGGTGAACACGAGGATGCTCCGGGAGAGCGAGCGCCACGCATGCATGGCGGAGAGTCAGGGAGGGCGGACTGGTGGAGGGCGGGGGGAACGACGCGGTGGTTCTCAGCTCGTGGGCTGACGCCGGTCCGGAATGATGGTGGGTGATGCGCAGGGGAGGGAACAGGCAGACCCGCGATAGGACCCGTGAAACCCATCGACTGGAGGGATAATGATACCTGGCTTTGTATGCTGTGGGCAGACAGGCCTGGCCTTCTCTGGCTTCTCCATGGGTTCGTGGGTCTGAGATTTCTTACCCAACCCTTTTAAAAATTCAACATTCGGGTACATTCATAAAAAATCTCTAATAAATCTTAACATTCGTTAACCTTCCATCGGGTCAAAGTGTATGTCTCTTGGGCTGCGAGAGAGATGGCTACACTTTTCTTCGCCGACGTCTCTCCCGCAGATTCTGGTGTTGGTAATGAGTCTAACAGCGTGACGTCACGATCTCAGATGGCGACGGCGCTTGTCTCATTCATATTGGGACCAGCATTCACTCTGCACGGCTTCCTGTCAAGCTGCTGCTTTGGCTACCGCGCGGCGTCCAGCAGCATGTCGCGCCAGTCCTCGAGCTCCTCTTCACAGCTGAGCCGCACATGCAGCATTTGCGACTGTGATTCGAGTCGGATCTGCAGCTCCTGCTGCTCCTGTAGGCCGGACGCGCCCATGTGTCGCACAACCTGGACGCCCAGTACGTAGCCTCTTCGTCGCGGTACCTCGTACGGCTTCTCGCTGGCGTAATACGACAGCATCTTGCCTTGCACTACGAAGAAGTACCGGTTCCAGCGCTTAAGCACGTCGCTCTTCTTGAGCATCCAGCCGCTCTTGGCGATAGGGATGGACTGCCGGCCAGTGGGACACACGTAAGTCAAGTCCGCTGGGTCGAACGACGACATGCTCATAGTGATTTCCTCGGCGGCGCCGGCTGACCAAGAACGAGACTTGCGTCGAGCAGGAGACTTGAGCATCCGCAGCCAGTCATTCCGAGCGTCCAGACGTTGCGCTCGCACCTCGATGCTCTTGCCGGAGGTGCCGAAGACCTTGAAGCCCAAGTGGTTGCATTCATCCACGTGCGCCACACGCAGCACGCCCAACGGCTGGGCGTCGTCCGTGAGATGAGAGACCACGGCGCTGTCTGGCAGCGTGGCCTTGCTGTGCTGACGCAGAAAGTTCTCGGACGGGAACGAGTTGAAGAACGAGAGCATGGCTCCGTTCAGGATAAAGTAGCGCTGGCGCCAGCGTCGCAGCTTCGAGCTGCGCATCCAGAGCCAACCAGAGAACTGTGCGTTGTCGATCGACTCGGCTCCGGACTCGAGCGGCTGGAGGGGTCGATCGCTGTAGTCCGAACAGTTGGAGTACGATCGCCAGGATTTCCCATAGACACTGCTGCTGCTGCTGTTGTTGCTGACCAAATGGCCCGACGCACCGGAGCTGCTGCGGTCTCGGGCCCGGATCGTCATGGCCGGTGCCGATTGTGCACGGTGGCCACGCTCCGACTCGGCAGAAACAGTCATGGCTGATTGTGTCACACGGCGCGCAACCGATTGGAAAATGATGCGTCTATTCCAGTGCGTAGATGGCCACGGGACGGCGCAAAGGCGGCCTCATGGGCACATTGATGAGCTTGGGATTGGCCAGGGAGAGGCCGCGGGGCAAGGGCTCGCGCTGCCGCATCTCACAAGCACCAATGACCGGTATTAATAGAGGTGGTAGGACGCAAATGGGTGCGCAATTTGCTAATGCGTCAAGCAGAACGTGCTGCGCACGCTCTTGGCAATGGTTGACTGTAGTGTGGACAACACGAGGCTGAAAAATAGACAACATGCGAAGGAAGAAGCTGTCATAAGATCTCATTTGGTCATGCAAACGGCTAAGAATACGCCTCCCTGACCTATTTACTACACACACATCTTACCTCCTCCTGTCTTCATCTGCGTTCGAACTCAGCCTTTAAGCATCTTACCCTGCATTGAGATGACAGCAAGACTCCCGCATCGCATGCGGATAAGATCTCAGCCAAGCTTAGGCCATGCGATCTGCCTACTTGGCTGCTTTTAGCTTGAGCGCAATGGGAAGATGGTGAGCATACCATGGTTCTCACGGTAGTCGATCTGCTGGCGCTCAAGCGAGAGCTGGATAGCCGTGAGGATGCGGGGTCGCCCACCCACCGAGTGGTTGCCCACACCGCAAATAAGCAGACAGCGGCGAATGCGCTCCTGCCGACAAAACATCACGGCCTCTTTGGCCACTTGCAGTGACTCCATCACAATGAGCCCGTGCAGATCAATTGCTCGCTGGTGGCTGCACTCACAGAGACTTATCCATTGAGCAAACGTACCAGCCGAACTACCCAGCAAAACACGTACCGGAGGTGGGTCTGGTGCGCGAGGAAGAACTCGTGAGCGCATTCTCGCTGGGCATCGCGCAGATTTCTCCGCGCTTGGCTTAATCTGTAGGAACAGATCAAAAGATTAACCACACGATGCAACTATGGCTGCATGCGATGGCCCGATGACTTACTCTCGCACACGATCAGCTGCCAGAGCATTGTGGCGGTTGCTCCGAAAAGACTGGTAGACAGCGCAGTAGCGTTCACTCACGATTTGCATGGAGTCACCCACGCGCTGGCGGCTCTGTGCGTATCCACACTCATCTGCCAGCATGAACAGTGTTTGAGGTTACAAGCCACCTGAGGCAGCAGTATCAATTCCAGAGCTCACCAACAGGACTGATGCGTATAGGATTCGTAACCTCCTCAGAAACGTCTTCCACTTCGACGTGCGTGGGCTTCTTTGGAGCCACTGGGAGATTGAAGATCTCGCGTAAGGAAGCTTCGGCCGCATCGGAGCTGCATCCGTTCAGGAAGAACGTCTAGAAGAGCAAACCACAGTGAGACGCACGTTCATCAAATGCACCAAGTAGCGAAAGAGCTTACGGTCTGAACCACGTCGCGGTCGATCGTAGGCAGAAGCCGCTGCAACCGCTCGATCTTAAGCTTCGATGCGATGTTAGCCTCGCGTCCATCTTCTCCCAGCGTCGGGAACTGCTCGTGCTGCGTGTCCCAGGCGTTCACACTGCGCAGCTTTGGACCTCTTACGTTGTTGTCGATCTGGAGATGTGGCTTGAAGCGCTGCTGCCGTCGTCGAGCCTTCTGGTTCCCGCGAGCGATGCCATTCAATGAGGGACCGGCGGCGGGCAGATCCGGAAAGTAGCCGAGCGACTCCACGTTCGGCCCATTCTCAGCTAGATTACGCTGCATGGCAGCAGCCGTGGGCTGGGCAGACACCACAGACGCGTAGCTGTGCACGTGCTTGAGCGCTCCAAGGTTCTGCAGGGCGTCGGCCGTGGCCGCTACGTCGTAGTTCTGCTGCGCAAACACGCGCTCGATAACGTCCATCTGGTAGGTCGGGTACAGCGCCTGCAGGATCATGAGCGGGTGGTCTTCCTCTTGTGCATCTTCATTATCATCTTCGCTGTTGTTCTCGGAGTCCAGCGCAAGCAGCAAGCGCTGGATGAACTCGCCATGCTGCGCCACCATTTCGTCCGGGTCTTCTCCAGGCAGCGAGTTGAGCGCTTGCAGCAGAGCCTCGCACTCGGTCATGCCCAGACCAGCGCACAGCTCGTGCCACTGCAGCTGCGACTGCACAGGACTTTCCTTTTTGGTCGACGCATCCTGCAGCTGCAGACTCTTGATCGCCATGAGACTCAGGACTTCGCTCACGGCCTCCGAGATGTCGCCCTGCGCGGTCCTCAGCGCTCTCTCCACGTCCTTAATGGCCACGGGATGCGGCTGCTGGAAGCCATCGGCGTCCACGGGCGCTGTCATCTCCAGCACTAGCGCCACGGCCTCTGCGTCCGGCGGCTCCGAGTGGCTCAGGACGTCAGCCATGTCAAGGAGTTCGGTTCTCAAGTGCGGACACCACTGACACAGACCGATATCAGTATACCGGTCAAATACCGAAGCAAAGTGGGATAAAGGTGGGCTCTATGAGATTCCTTTTCGGTAATTACGTCTACTGCTCAACCAACATGCCCATCTGCTTGAGGATGGCCACAAGAGGCGCGTGCACTTCGTCGTGGTGCGGCAGCTTCTTCATGCGGTCCATCCAGGCGTGCACCTTGGGGTACTTGGTGAAGTCGAACAAATCAGTCAGCTCCAGCTGGTCGAACTCGTTGTAGCAGGCAAAGTCAGCGATCGTGGGTTCATCCGACTCAGCAACGAAGTCCTTGACCAGAAAGGTCTCGACCTTGGACACGAACTTAGTCATGATCTCGTCCTTGTTCTCCAGCCACGCCAGGTCCTCGGCCGTGGCCT
>JAADVW010001082.1:0-10016 GCA_023335875.1 Elongisporangium prolatum | reverse complement strand
CACCTGTTGGCTCAAGAGTGGCAAGGGTGCCACGACCAGCAAGAGCGGTTCGATCTCGGCTGTGCTCGGTTCTTCTTCCTCAACCACGTGCTCCAATCTCGAGAACAACGTCGACTACTCAGGCACCGATGTCGGCCAAGCTCCCAGCAGCCAGGCCTCCGGATGCTGCTCCATTTGCCAGGCGCGTTCAGGTTGCAAGGCCTTCACGTGGACCAATTACAGTGGCGGCACCTGTTGGCTTAAGAGCTCAAAGGGCTCGAGCAGCTCCAACAACGGAGCGATCTCCGGGACTGTCGGCACCAGCACACCCCAGCCAGCGTGCTCAACGATTGAGGAGAACGTGGACTACTCTGGTGGCGACGTTGCAAACGTCTTGTCCGCGGCGGCCGAAGGCTGCTGTGCTCTCTGCCAGGCTCGTTCGGGTTGCGGTGCATACACCTGGACCAACTACAATGGCGGTACTTGCTGGCTTAAGAGCTCGAAGGGATCGGCGGGCGCAAATTCTGGCGCTCGATCGGGTACTGTCAACAGTGTCGTCCGCCGCACCACTGGCCTGCACATGCACATGCGCGTCCACTAGCCACATCAACGACACCAGCTACGGCTTGGAGCCTGCAGTCACGCCTGCTGCCACTACTCCAGTGCCCACGCCTGCTACCACAACCCCTGACGCTGGTCACGAGAAGCGCCACCACCACCACAAGCGACGCAATGAGGATGACGGCTTTTAAGCTGAAATGGGTTCAAACTGATGCATTTTAGTCAACTCAAAATAAAGAGTTGTATAAATTTCTAAATTGCCTATGCATTTGTTGTCCTGCCTATCATCACATTCTTCGATCGTTCGTTATGGTCGAGGACCCGGGTTGGGTCGGGTCTGTATCTGGGTCGAGTTAGCCATGCTAGTCACTTTGGCTAACCACATTGGAAGCCAAGCATGCTGCCGAGCATGTTCACGCTGGGCAAGAAGCCCACGAACGCTGTGATCGAGACGGACCCAGAGGGAAAGCCAGCGCTATCCCGCAAGGAGCTGCGCACGCTCAAACGCGACGAGAAGAAGTCCACGCGAGCGAGCAAACCAGCCAAGGCCACTGCCAAGGAGGAAGACGGCGAGCCGGATCCAGAGACGAACGACGCCAACAACAGCAGCACTGTGGATGAGCAAGAGACCGACAAGCCGACAGTGTTTGTGCGCTCGCAGCAGAGCCGCTTCCACACAGTCACGTTCGATGAATTCGGCAAGAACGTGATGCTGAACCAGTTCTCTCTTTCCATCATGATGCCCCGAGGCGCAAAGAGCGTGGATCTGCTCGTGGACACGCAACTCAAGCTCAACTACGGCACGACGTACGGTCTCATCGGTCCCAACGGCATCGGCAAGTCCACGCTGCTGCAGGCACTGGCCGATGGCATTGTGGAGAACCTGCCGTCGTCGCTTAAGATTCTGTACGTGAACCAGCTGGACGGTGCATCTATCTCGGCCACGGACGCACAGCAGACTGTGCTACAGACTGTCCTGCATGCTGACATGCGCGTGGCTGAGCTGCACCGCAAGATCCAGTTGCTGCAGCCAGTGCTGGTGGGCTCAGACGCTAATGAAGAGGCGAACTTCGCGACCCACAAGGCCTACATCTGGCACGCGCTGCTTAATATCCGACTGGTTGAAGCGGAGGAAGCCTGTGAGGCGGCCTCCAGAACGGCTATCAAGCGCAGTGGCATGCGCGGCAAAGACGCTCGCCTCCGGTTGCTGGAGGCTGAGCACAAGGTCGCGCAACTCAAGCGAGAAGTCGCGTTCGCAAAGCAATTCCCCAGAGAGCATGAGACTGTTCGAGATGCGCCGGATGATGCTGAGATCCTGCGTGACATCCATGAGAAGCTGCAGGAGTACCAACTGGCGCTCAAGAACTTGGATGAACCAGCAATGGAAGCACGTGCACGCCGCATTCTCAGCAGCATGGGCATCAACGCAGACAAACAGGACTCCGCTCTATCCACAATGAGTGGTGGATGGCAGGTTCGCATCCTGTTTGCACGCGTGCTGTTCATGGAGCCGGACTTCCTGCTGCTGGATGAGCCCACGAACCATCTCGACATGCCGTCGATTCTTTGGCTCAAGAACTATCTCCAGACGCTGGACGAAGTGCTGGGCAGTCCGGTGACCATTGTGCTGGTCTCTCACGACCGCTTCTTCCTCAATGCGCTGGCGGAAGAGATCATCTTGTTTCGAGGCTACGACAAGTCGCTGGTCTATTACGATGGCAACTACGATACGTACGAGGAGACTATGGCCAACAAGAAGAAGTTCAACGAGCGACTGCAGACAAAGCTGGCCCAAAAGACCGAGAAGATGACCAAGATGGTCTCCAAGATCGCGCAGCAGGGAGCCAAGGCCAAGGACGACAAGAAGCTACAGGTGGCTGCCTCAAAAAGGAAGAAGATCGAACGCATTGGTGCCGAAAAGAATGAAAAAGGCCATCGATTCAAGCTCAACAGCGACCGAGGCGGGTACTACTACACGCTTCGAGACGGAGCGGAAGACACGGCCAAGTACGAGAGCGAGATGCAGAACTCAGCGTGGAGGATCCTTTCTGGCAGTCCTCCGCAGATCCGCAATCTGACGAATCTGGACAAGACCACAATGCTTGCGCTTGAGAATGTGTGCTTCCAATACCCGAAGGTGGCCTCCGTCAAGCCCGCCACTAAGGCGATTGCGTTCCCATTGGTTGTCGAGAATGTCAATTTAACAATCAATCACGGCGACAAGGTGGTGCTCGTTGGCCGCAATGGCGCTGGTAAGACCACGCTCATGAAGCTGCTCGATGGCACCACCAAGCCCACGAGTGGCAAGATCACGGCGTTCCATGGAGCTCGCATCGTCTCGCTGATGCAGCATAATGTGGAAGACCTCAAGCTGCAGGAGTGGTCTCGTAAGCTTACGCCTCTGGCGCTGCTTCAGCGAACTCTGGACGACGAATCCACTTCAGTTGACTCGCTGTTGAACCAGAGCACGGCTCGTGGCTCAGCTAATGCTCGTGAGGGCAGACTACGAGGCCATCTCAGTAGTTTTGGCATCACAGGCGACACAGCGAGTACCGTTCCGCTGGAATCGCTCTCTGGTGGCCAACTGGTGCGAGTTGGTCTGGCACTGGCGACGTTCCCCTATCCACCGCACGTGCTGTTGCTGGATGAACCCACGAATCACTTGGACATGGGGACGATCCAAGTGCTTGGGGAGGCTTTGCGCAACTACCAGGGCGCTGTGGTGTTGATTTCCCACGACATCCACTTCCTGGAGATTCTCACGAGCCAGGAAAGCGATGAGGACAACGAAGGCGCTGCCGCTGCCACAGTGTCACCTCCACGTGTGTTTGAAGTGAGCAAGAAGAAGGGCGTCGTGTCGCTTCTGTCTTTGGCCAATGGCGTGCATAGCTATCAGGAGAAGGAAGAGCGGCGGCAGGCCTCTCTTGGCCGCATCTAATTCATATCAGCAACTGTACCCATTTGGTAAAATGTTCTCAGAAACTTTGTGCGCATCATGGTGGCCAAACACAAGCGCTGGGTAATTATACGTATACTCGCGTATAGACTGTTGTCGCGTGCCTATGCAGAGCCACTCCAAGCAATTATGACGACCCCAAGCAAGCCACGCGAGACTCTGCGGAGCGTGCTAGAGTCCACGGGCTTAGGCTTCCTCTACGGCACGCTCTTCGGCTCCGTCATCGCGGTGGTAGAAGGTCTGCGCGCCGCACCAGAGCACCAGCGGCTGCGCGGCGCCTTCCACCATGCCAAGGCCGAGGTGCCACAGACGGCCGGCCGCATCGCCATGGTCACGCTGCTCTTCCGTGTCACGTCGTTAGGCCTGGAGAGTGTCCGTGGCGGTAAGAAAGACATGTGGAACGTGCTGCTAGCCGCACCGATCGCTGGTGGACTGCTCAAGATCCGTCATGGACCCAGAGCGGCGCTCAACAGCGCATTCCTGTTCGGCACCATGGGCTGCGTCATGATCGGCTTCAACCAGGCCGAGTCCCGCGTGACCAAGCACAAGGAGTCGCCGGACACAGTACTGGAGGAGATTGCGTTCGCGGAAGAGCTCGAGTAACGCCAGAGGTAATAGAAACGCAGTGTACATGTATGGCTCCGTTACTATGGGAAGGTCACACTACGGAATACAGGAAGGTTGATACAAGGCAAGCTGAATGAGATGGATGAGGCAGCGGAGCGGAGAGGAAGCCAAGCCAGTGGGCTGGCTTAGACGACGGCCGACTTGACGTTGGCATTGGGCACGGTCGCGCCCTTGGCGCTCTTGAGCCAGCACGTGCCGCCGTTCAGATTGGTCCACGAGAACGCCTTGCAGCCATTACGAGCCATGCAGATGGAGCAGCAGCCGTAGGCATCGGCACTTGGAGCGTTGCCCATGTCGTTGTCCACGTAGTCCACGCCGATCTCCAGAGCGCAGCTGGGAGCCGGTGGGTTGTCGAATACTGCGGCCGAGATGACATTGGCGTTGGTTTTGGTGTCGCCCTTGAGGTTCTTGAGGTAGCACGTGCCTCCCCCCTGGCTGGTCCACGAGAACGCGCGGCATCCTCCCCAGTTCTGGCACTTGGCGCAGCAGTCGGACGCCTGCGCAGCTGCAACGCTGCCGATATCATTGCCCACATAGTCCACCCCGAGCTCAAGGCCGCAGCGAGGCGGCGAGGTGTTGGGATACGGCTCACCGGACTGGAGATTGGCGTTCACGACCATGCGGCCCTTGGCGCTTTTGAACCAGCACGTTCCACCGTTGAAATCGCTGACCGTCCAAGCTCGACAGCCGGGGAAGAAGGCGCACTGATTGCAGCAGCCAGCGCGCTGGACGAGAGGGGCGTTGCCGATGTCATTGTCCACGTAGTCCACGCCCACATCGACTCTGCATGACGGCGTGTTGGTGTCAAACACCAGCACCGAAGACTTGACGTTCGGGTTGGCGACGACTGTGCCGCGGTCGCTCTTGAACCAGCACGTTCCGCCGTTGAGACCGCTGAACGAGAACGCGCGGCAGCGAGGTAAGCTGTTGCAGAGCGCGCAGCAGTCCTCGGCAAATTGGGCGCGTGCATTGCCGATATCGTTGTCGATGTAGTCGAAGCCGTTCTCAATCCGGCACGTTGGATCTGCGAGACGACGCGAGACGTTGCCGACTGGAATATCGTCTTGAAGATCAGCACGTAGTGCTGGAGACGCGTTGGCAGTCAGCACCACTGACGCAGTGAGCGCCAGGAGGAAGGCGAGACCACACTTCATGGTTACAAAATGGACCGAGACTTTGGTTCCGGTGGAGACACAGGAGATCGAGTGTGCGTTGCTGGAGAAGCTGCTTGCTTGAAGGCAGGAATCGATATGAGCAAGTGCGAGAGACTCCCACAGGCATTCAGAGATGAATTTTCAAGCGTAGGATCCGAATTTTAAACAGTCCTACAGCCCTTGGAGCTTGAAGTTCGCGTCAATCCAGTTCAACCTGAGAAGGCACACGGACGTTTGAGTCTCGTCACAAGAGAGAGAATCTTTCTGCGTTTTCAGATCCGATTTTAAAAGGGGGACTTTTTTGGCCAAGTGGGTACTTCAACTGGACGCCAAACGAGTCAGCGTGAATTAAAATTGCCCATGAAGAGACGTCGCGGCGCCCTCAAGAGCAGTCGCTTGATGACTCATGTCACAAGCGGATCCAAATTAAATCGACCGACTTGGTGGGATTTCCAAAACTGTTCAAGTTCTGTCTAAAGTCGCAAGTAAACGAAAACGGTGGAGTTTATTGGTGCTGGTTTATCGTCCATCTGACCTTGCTAAGTCTCTGGATCTTGCTGATAGCTGGACGAATAACCAGAACCAACTCATTTTGCTACAGAAAGAGCAGAGAAGAGAGAGTGAAATACATGCAAGAGATCGTCCACGACCAAGCCGTGGTGGGATGCAGTCGCTGGATCTAGATCACAGCGGATTTGACATTGGCGTTCGCCACAGTAGTGCCCTTGGCGCTCTTGAGCCAGCACGTGCCGCCGTTCGCGTTGGTCCACGAGAACGCCTTGCAGCCAGAGCGGGCCATGCAGATGGAGCAGCAGCCGTAGGCATCGGCACTTGGAGCGTTACCGATATCGTTGTCCACGTAGTCCACACCGATCTCCAGAGCGCAACTGGGCGCTGGCGGGTTGTCGAACACGGTGCATGAGACAACGTTGGCGTTGGCCTTGGTGTCGCCCTTGAGGTTCTTGAGCCAGCAGGTGCCGCCGTTGAGGTTGGTCCACGAGAACGTGCGGCATCCGCCCCAGCTCTGGCACTTGGCGCAGCAGTCTTCGGGCTTGGAAGCAGCAACGCTGCCGATATCATTGCCCGCATAGTCCACGCCACGTTCAAGGCTGCAACGCGGGCCGGGCACATCCGGATACTGCTCAGCCGAGTACACAACGTTGGGGTTAACGATCATGCGGCCCTTGGCACTCTTGAAGTAGCACCAGCCACCGTTCAGGTTAGTGTACGTGTACGCACGGCATCCGGGCGTGTTCATGCACTGCGTGCAGCAGCCAATGCGGAACTGCTGGGCCGCATTGCCGATATCGTTGCCTACGTAGTCGATGCCCCACTCGGCGTTGCAATTGATCACCCAGTCAAGCATGAGGATCGAGGACTTGACGTTGGCGTTCACGACGACGGTGCCGCGGCCGCTCTTGAACCAGCAGGTGCCACCGTTCAGATTGGTCCACGAGAAAGCCTTGCAGCCCGAGAAGCCATTGCAAAGCGCACAACACTCCTCCGCAGTGGCCGCGTAGGCGTTGCCAATGTCGTTGCCGACGTAGTCAAAGCCGTTCTCAATACGGCAGTATGGCCCGCCGGCCATCTCTTCGTCCCGACGAGTGAGAATGGAGGCCAGACCATCCGAGTCCGAGCGTAGAGACATGGGCTCGGCAGCGCTGGTTGAGGTCAACGCTGTGGCCAGCGTAAGTAGGAGCGTCCAAACGAACTTCATTCTGACTCAGTGAACTGGACGCCGATGGAGAAGACGCTTGGAGATTGGTGGGTTGTAAGGCGCTTGTTTGCTGAGAAGCAAATGGAGGAATGCCAGCCCAGGCACTGCAAGACACGCGAATCTGAGACGCATGAACCCATTCCTTCTAGCGATTAGTGTGAGTATTTGCCTGTTTTTTCGCCAACTGGGTGAGTGGATTCACTGCCTTGAAGTTGGGATTAAGGAGTCAGCAGCAATTAAAACCGCGCAGCCAATGAGAACGAACGTTGGGCTGGATTTTCCAGCTTTGAAGCTGAAACGTCGGAGCTCTTGGCTCTGCTGCAAAAGGCTGAATAACGGATGACTCCTCACCAGATTCGACCCTTTAAATGGGTTGGGACAATGGTGTCTCGTACCGCAATAGCGGATACCTTGACGACCAGTCGTCTGAGGCAAAGGTACGTGACAAACAAACGAATGGCAGCGAGAGATTGGTATTTTTGGTATCTGGATGATTGTGCTGAGTCAGCAGCAGAAAAAAAAGAGAAAAGGGATTGAACGTTTGATGAGGTCGCTGCCAGAAGCTCTGATGCCCTTAGATGATGGAGGACTTGACCTTGGGGTCGGCCTTGGTTACGCCCTTACCACTCTTGAGCCAGCACGTACCGCCGTTCTGATCCGTCCACGAGAAAGCCTTGCAGTCCGAGCGCTTCATGCAGATGGAGCAGCAGCCATAGGCGTCAGAACTGGGCGCGTTGCCCACATCGTTGCCCACGTAGTCCACGCCCGTCTCCAGCGAGCAACTAGGAGCCGGTGGGTTGGGGAAGACGGCCGCAGAGATGACGTTGGCGTTGGCTTTGGTGTCGCCCTTAAGGTTCTTGAGCCAGCAGGTGCCTCCGTTCTGGTTGGTCCACGAGAACGCGCGGCAGCCGTTCCAGGTCTGGCACTTGGCGCAGCAGTCGGACGCCTTGGAGGCCGCAACACTACCGATATCGTTGCCAACGTAGTCCACGCCCTGTTCCAAGCCGCATTGCGCCTCAGCGCTGGTTGGGTACGGCTCAGCGGAGTATGCGTTCGGGTTGACGACCATGCGGCCCTTGGCGCTCTTGAACCAGCACCAGCCGGCAGTACTGGTGTAGGCACGGCAACCAGGCGTCATCGCGCACTGCTGGCAGCAGCCCACTCGGTACTGCTCTGCCGCATTGCTGATGTCGTTGCCCACGTAGTCCGTGCCGCTCTCAATGTTGCAGTTGGGAACGTACGTGCTCGCCATGAGGATGGACGACTTGACTTTGGAGTTCACCACGACCTGACCGCGGCCGCTCTTGAACCAGCACGTGCCGCCGTTGAAATCCGTCCAAGAGAACGCCTTGCAGCCAGAGAAAGCGTTGCAAAGCGCGCAGCAGTCTTCAGCAGCCGCAGCCCAAGCATTGCCGATGTCGTTGTCCACGAAGTCGTAGCCGTTTTCAATGCGGCAGTACGGTCCGCCGATCATGGTCGCCATATACTCCAAGGCTTCGTCACGGCGAGTGACCGAGACGCCATCGGATTCCGCACGCAGCGAAGGATTGGCGCAGGCGGAGAGCACGGCCGTGGTAGCAAGAAGCACGACTTGGAGGAGCTTCATAGCGGAGTTAAAGACCAGATGCGATTGCTGGTGGTACTTGGAAGTGGCTTGTGTTGCTGGAAGCAAATGAAGGAATGGGCCATTGGATGCACTGAGTCAGAGCGCTGAGCTGTGAGAGAGACCTGAGGACGTCCATCGATGCCACGTGAACAGATCAGATTAGCACGATTTTGTGCTGCAGTCACCCAATGCAGCCACAAGCAGCTGCTGCACAGTTGGATCTTGGTGTTGAATCTCCAGTTTGGAGGCCAGGAAGACAGATACGACGCCATGAGCTGCTAATGCGATTTCAGTCTCCGCTCTGTTGGGAGTTGTGGATACCTGGTGCCGTCATGTTGCGCAATGTTGCTTCAAGTAACTTCAAGTGATCGAAGAGGCAGAGCCACACAAATTGGGTTGGTGGATTGGAAAATCCTTCCACGGAGCGTCGTTTCTGCTTTTCAATAGAAATGGCGCCATGTCGAAAGTTTCCTGGAGCAACAGCGGCATACAGTACTGTAATTGTTTGCTCTCCACTTATTTGAGAACAAGTGCACTTGTCTGTGCTGGCGCCACAGAGAAGCTGCGGACTTTGGGGCGTCAGACCACAGTTTTGTGTCCTCTGCAGCGGCAAAGAAGGGACCTGCGCGCGGAATGGCTAAATGGTTGGGTATCTGTTCTTAGTGACGTTTCGATGGGAATCCATTAGTCTTTAAGCCTTTAGTCCTTTTCTGTGCTCCCTTGTGAGTGACAAGGACTGGATGATTACTGACGAACTAAGGGCTGGAGAAGGCGCAAGGCTAACTGACGTCCCTTCATGAGTGGTTCCGTGAAGGCTTCAATCCCTCGTATTTGGTAATTGTGCTATTAATACCGACCCGTTAGTCAGAATAGATCCAGGTAACGAAGTCATTGTTGACAAGACTCGTTAAGGGGCGGGAGCGATAACACAAGAAACGAGGAGCGACTGGCGACGGCGGTGCTAGATCAGCTGGGTATTAAAGCTGTCACCACTTCAAGTTACTCTAGTCAGTCAAACTGGTTGAGTCGGGTCCAAAACTATTCTGCTCCCCTCCTTATGTTCTTCCTTATCTCTCTCACGCACACGCACAAGAAACAAATCCGCAGGCTGCAGATGAGAACTTTTCTTTTGGTTGGCTTGAAATTGAAGTTCAAGTCATGCATAAGAGTTATAAGCACTTTGCATAAACAATCCAATTGTAGCAAGTCAAAAAACATTTCGAGAACACAATTCGACAGGTTTAATTGCATTGGAAGCACTTCTTCTGTTGTTCCCTTAGACCACAGCCGACTTGACGTTGGCGTTCGTAGTCGTCGAGCCTCTTCCGCTCTTTAGGTAGCAAGTACCACCGTTCTGGTTGTTCCACGAGAACGCCTTGCAGCCGGAGCGAGCCATGCAGATGGAGCAGCAGCCGT
>JAADVW010001081.1:0-10025 GCA_023335875.1 Elongisporangium prolatum | reverse complement strand
GCATGAACCTGCGCACTCGGAGCTGGGGCAAGTCCAGCTCTTAGCCACTTGTGTCTTGAAGGTCAGGACCTCCGAGAAGCGGTAGGCCACACTCCAGGTCTTGTGCGTGACTCTGCTGGTCATCGCGCAGCAGTAGACCACGTGGTCGTTCTCAACTGAGGCGGATGTCACTTGGACATTGAGCGGTAGTCTTTGACGCGGTCCAGTCTCGAGCGTTTCCATGGAGACTCGGCGGACAGGCTGCGTCGTGGGCAGGCTACGCACAGCGGAGGCTGGTAGGTGCGTGGCGCCGTAGTGGTCGTCGGCCATGATGGAGTGGCGTGTAGATGGAAGCGCAATGGCGAATGAACTTCGTGTGATGGCCAGCGGTTGCTTCAGCTTCCGTCCTGAACCGCCATGGTCCGCTTGGAAATGGGTGAGGCACCCAAATGTCTCCGAATAACATTCAGACTGTCAACTGGATTGTTGGGATAAACATGTTTTTGTTACTGGGTTTATTGTTTTGGGATGTTTAAACCGTCTCATTCAAATTGCGCATTTTTGCATTTTACCCACATAGGGTGTACAATTCGTCTTGTGTTTTACTACATAAAATTGATTAGTTAGTTTAGTCCAGCTTAGGCAAAATAAATCAAGTGGGTTTAACACCAATCTCCATGTTACAATCATTCGCGGAGTTTACGGGACTTCCGACTCCCGTGATCACTGGCGCTTGTGACTGGTGGCTCACACAATGGCGATACGCTCGAAGGGGATGAGAGTGTTCGTGTCTCACGGCAACGACGCGCTCTCTCCAGCCAACCAAAGCCATACCACGCGCTCTGTCTCGCAGGATGAGACAGCAGCAGAATGGGGTCAAAATTGGAAGTGTACTAGCATGACGTTATTGGTTGGCCTGCTTCTAATGCACGGAAGTGTATCCGCGACGCGCCGAGCGGTACTTGCGCACAGCGAAGACGGCGACGGCGCCAAGCACAGCAGCCGCGAGCAGGAACCAGGGCCAGGCTGCGTGCGCAGCAGCGCTGTCGACAGCGGTCTGATAGGCAACCGCGATCTCTGAGCTGTTGGAGTCCAGATCCAGGCACTTGGTCTTGGCCAAGTTTGAGAACCACTTGCCGGCCAGACGCGGAATGCGCTCGAGATCGGAAGACTTGGGCGTGTAGTAGTCCTTGTCGCCGGTCTGTGAAGTGAAGTTGACATAGTAGAGGCCGAAGCGAGGGTTGAACGAACCCCACTCGTAGTTGTCCAACAGAGACCAGGCCGTGTAGCCGATGACTTGGATCTTCTCCTGTGTGATGGCCGTGTGCACCTGCTCGAGGTAGTTCTGGTAGTACCACAGCTGGTCCTCGTTCTCGATCTCCTCATTGCCGCACCAGCCATTCTCTGTGAGCAGGATGTCAGCACTCGGGTCGTGCTTGTGTGCCCATTTGATCGCGTCGAGATAGCCCTGCGGATAGGCTGAGAACCACACGCAGTTGCGCTGGCCGGCACTGTTCTTGCTCGAGAGACGAGCGCCCTCAGGGGTGTGCGACTCATCGATGCCCATGTCGCGTTCCCAGCCCAGGCTGAGTGCAGAGCACTTAGTGGCCGAGGTCTCCGAGTCGCAGTCGGTCACAGCATGCGAAGCGTAGTGGTTGAGCATCAGCAGATCATACGAGCCCTTGAGCAGTGCGGACTCTTCGGCCGTGAACGTAGGAAGGCGATCACCCGCGATCTGGCGCATGACGGCCGGGTAGTCGCCCGAGACGATGGGCTGCAGGAACCAGCCCAGCATGAACTCCACACGGCGCTCAGCAGCCGCAATGTCCTTGGCGTTGTTGGCATCAAGCGGGTACGCGTAGTGGATCACTAGCACAATGCCAATGCGCGCATTGGAGCGGATGACATCAGTCTTCTTGAGCTCGCGGAAGAGAGCCACCGACTTGGCATGCGCGTTAAGGAGGTTGTGTGCCACAACGTACGTATTGGTGGTCGAGTTTGTAAAGCCTGGCGCGTGCATGCCAGTGCCGTAACCAGCGATTGTGAACGACCAGGGCTCGTTGAAGGTCGTCCAGTACTCGACCTTGCTGCCATACTCCTCGAACATGAGCTTCGAGTACGTCACAAAGTGGTCCACAATGCCAGGATTGAGCCAGCTCGAGGGCGAAAACTCGGTGTGCAGCTCACGCGGCAAGTCCCAGTGGTACAGGGTGAGGATCGGCACCATATTGTGACTAAGCAGCTCGTCGATCATGTCGTGGTAGAAGTCGATGCCGGCTTGGTTGCGCTCCATCTGCTTGGAACTGGCGTTGTAGTTCATGACACGCGACCACGAGATGGAAAAGCGGAAAGACTGAAGTCCGGTCTCGTCCATGATCTCGATATCATCCTTGTATCGATGCAGGAAGTCATCAGCCACATTGGCGCATTGGTAGCCGTCCCGCTCGCGGCAGAAGTCGTCCCAGATGCTGGGCGTGCGGCCAGTATCCTTGACGCCGCCCTCGACCTGGTACGAGGCCGTGGCCGAGCCGAAGAGGAAGTTGTCTGGGAAGCACTTCTGCGCATTAGAAGGCGACGAGTCGGCTGCCTGCACACTCACGAGCACGGCAGCCGCGCTCAGCAGCAGCGATCGCATCCAGCGCATCTTGATTCGAGCGTCCAGTGGGTCTTATGTGTGGCAGCTGGAGAATTGCAGAATGAGGAATGAAGTCTCATGTCGGGACCTGAAGGAACTTCAACTTTGGTTTCCGCGCAAAGCTGATTTGCGAGGCAATCATACAAGATTTGTGGCTCCACACGTCAAAGATGACGTCCATCTGTTGGACCTCGTGCGCTTTGATGCGTGTCATGCATGCGTCCAGCATGGAAGAGAAGGCATGCAGGCGTAAGGTGTTGCTAGAGTGATCTAGGGATCATTCACGTCCAAGGATTTCAAGGTGCGATAGAGCCATTAGGATGCGATGATACTTAATGAACGAACGTAAAACTACACGAAGAGGTGCACGTGTTTGGGAGAAAGGATACTGCTACGCTAATAACTTTCAAGCGACTACGAGAGCAAAGGCGCACGCTCGCCCGAACGCTGCGATGCACGGTATCTGCGCCAGGCTACGATTGCGCAGGCGATGCCCACAAGCACGACGAGCAGCAGCAGCCACGGCCACGAGGACGATTGGTTCTCGGTGCCGCTGGAGTAGACCACAGCGATCTGTGTATCGTTTGAATCCAGATCCAGGCACTTGGTCTTGGCCAAGTTTGAGAACCACTTGCCAGCCAGACGCGGGATGCGCTCGAGATCGGAAGACTTGGGCGTGTAGTAGTCCTTGTCGCCGGTCTGCGAATTGAAGTTGACGTAGTAGAGACCGAAGCGAGGGTTGAACGAACCCCACTCGTAGTTGTCCAGCAGAGACCAGGCCGTGTAGCCGATGATCGGGATGTTCTCTTCCGTGATGGCCTTGTAGACCTGCTCCAAGTACGTCTGGAAGTACCAGAGCTGGTCGTCACTGTCGATCTCCTCGTTGCCGCACCAGCCATTCTCCGTAAGCAAGATCTGCGCGTTTTTGTCGTGCTTGTGCATCCACTTGATGGTATCGAGATAGCCCTGCGGATAGCCTGTGAACCAGGGGCAATTGTACTCGCCAGCACTGTTCTTGCTCGAGTAGCGGCCCCCTGGAGGCACCCGCGTTTCGTCAACGCCCATGTCCAGTTGCCAACCCAGACTCAGGTCCTCGCACTTGACGAGCGACGTCTCAGAGTCGCAGTCGGTCACTGCGTGAGACGCATAGTGGTTCAGCATGAACAGATCATACGAGCCCTTGAGCAGAGTGGACTCTTCGGCTGTAAACATAGGAAGTCGGTCGCCCGCGATCTCGCGCATGATCGCCGGGTAGTCGCCTGACACAATCGGTTGGAGGTACCAGCCTAGCATGAACTGCGTGCGACGTTCGACTGCGGCGATATCCTTGGCGCTCGTCGGGTCCAACGGATACGCGTAGTGCGAAAGAAGCACGATACTGATACGAGCGCTCGAGTGGATGACATCAGTTTTCTTGAGCTCACGGAAGAGAGCGACTACCTTAGCGTGCGCAATGAGCAGGTTGTGGCCGGCTGTGTACGTGTTGGTGGTCGAGTTGGTAAAGCCCGGTGCGTGTGCGCCAGTTCCGTAGCCGCCCGTGACGAAGGACCAAGGCTCATTAAACGTCGTCCAGTAGTCCACTTTCGTGCCAAACTCCTCGAACATGAGCTGTGAGTACTCCACGAAGTGTTCCACGATGTCGCTGTTCAGCCAGCCTTGTGGGGTCAGCTGCGTGTGGAGCTCACTGGGCAAATCCCAGTGGTACAGCGTCAGAATCGGCACCATTTTATGGCTCAGAAGCTCGTCAATCATGTCGTGGTAGAAGTCGATGCCGGCCTGATTGGGCTCCATGTGCTTGGAGCTGGCGTTCCAGTTCATGACACGCGACCAGGAGATCGAGAAGCGGAAGGACTGGAGTCCGGTCTCGCCCATGAGCTCAATGTCGCTCTTGTAACGATGCAGGAAGTCGTCAGCCACATTGGCGCACTGATAGCCAGGCTTCTCACGACAGAAGTCGTCCCAAATGCTGGGCGTGCGGCCGGTTTCGTTCACAGCGCCTTCCACTTGGTACGAAGCTGTGGCCGAGCCAAACATGAAGTCATCGGGGAAGCAGCGCTGGGTACTGGAGCCTGAAGACGAAGCTGCAGATGCTTGAGCGCCCACAAACGCAGCGGTGCCAAACAGAAGCGACCACCACGAGCGCATTGCGGCGTTAGAGTCTCTTGGTCTTGGGAGGAAGATTCGCGAGTGAATGTGTGGTACGGAATATAACTCAGGTCCTTGCACATTTTATATGTCACATGTCGCAGGTTTCACACGTGCCTGGAGGTTTGCCATCGTCTGTTCTCTACGCTTGAGGACGGACTTCAGACCTAAAGCGCCATCCTATGGGCTGCTTGGAGACGCAGCTTCCCGACGTCAGCATTGGCGAGTGTTGCAGCGGTACTGTAGGTGCCACATGCGTGAAATCCGTTTCGTGAGGAATGGCTATAAGTTTGCAAGGACTGTTGACTGCTGGCGCGAGTGCACAGCCACTCATTTGAGACGTTGGACGATGAGATCACTTCCACTACACTACAGTAGGTTCTGTGCGCCACTGAAGGAGGAAATTAAAAAAAATTGTGCCGGTGTTTGGAGCTTAAGGGGCTACGTATCAGTTTCTAGAGGAAACCAAGATTGCGCCATGATATTGATTGGCACATTCCTATTATACGATCTCTCCATGTCGAAGGAATGCACTGCAGTCGCAGCTCTCGAAATCGATGGACCCCTCACAACTTGTAACCAGCAAGGAAGTCCAGGCGGTGACTCCTCTTGTTACAGAAGATGAATTCCCTTGTTGGTCGTGCACATTCGATATCAATTTTGCAGAGAAATCATGCTTGGCGTGTGTGTTGAAGATACCGAAACAACTCCAGCCAATCACTCACTCATTACACCTTTAACCAAGAGAGCACGAACATGCGCTGGATGCGATCGCTGTTGCTTGTGGCTGCAGCTTCCGCCGCTGAGTTTGTGGATGCTCAAGCGTCTCATGCCTCAGACTCCAGCGAGCAGCTCTGTTTCCCCAATGACTTCATGTTCGGCTCAGCCACAGCTTCGTACCAAGTGGAAGGTGCTGTGAACGAGACCGGCCGCACGCCCAGCATTTGGGATGACTTCTGCCGCGAGCGCCCGGGCATGGACTGCTCCAACGTGGCCGACGACTTCCTGCACCGCTACAAAAGCGACCTGCAGCTCATGGTTGACACAGGGCTCTCGTCCTTCCGTTTCTCGATATCCTGGTCGCGTGTCATGAACTGGAACGCCAGCTCCAAGCACATGGAGCGCAACCAGGCCGGCATCGACTTCTACCACGACATGATCGACGAGCTGCTGCGTCAGAAGCTCGTTCCGATCCTGACGCTGTACCACTGGGACCTGCCGCGTGAGCTGCACACCGAGTTCTCGCCCCCGGGATGGCTCAACACCGGCATCTCGGACCATTTCGTAGAGTTCGCAGAGCTCATGTTCGAGGAGTTCGGCAGCAAAGTGGACTACTGGACGACGTTCAACGAACCGCTGTCGTTCGCGTCCCAAGGCTACGGCACTGGCACGCATGCGCCTGGCTTCACGAACTCCACCAGCAACGCGTATGTCGCCGGCCACAACCTGCTGAATGCGCACGCCAAGGCCGTGGCGAAGTTCCGCGAGCTCAAAAGCAGCAGCGTCAGTGTAATTCGTTCAACTGCTCGCATCAGCATTGTCCTGGTCACGCACTACGCGTACCCGCTGAACGCAACTGACGCGAACGACATCGCCACTGCCGAGCGCCGGATTCAGTTCATGCTGGGCTGGTTCCTGGAGCCGATCGTCTCGGGCGACTACCCGGCCATCATGCGTGAGATCGCGGGCGACAACCTGCCGACGTTCACAGCGCAGGAGTCGGCGCTGCTCAAGGGTTCGTACGATCTGTTCATGCTGAACCACTACTCGTCGCATTTGGTGACCGATTGCTCGTCTCCCACGTCCAAGGTCGAGTGCTCATCGCTGTCGCTGGGCTGGGAACGGGACATGGGCGTCGACGACACGCGCATCCCAAAAGGAGCGCGGCGATCCAGCAAGAACAAGGCCGGCGAGCGCAACTGTGCCTGGTTCACGGGTTTTGCACCTGGCTACCTGGAGACCATCAAGTGGATGCACAAGCACGACACTAGCGCTCAGATCCTGCTCACGGAGAACGGCTGGTGCGGCAACGAGGAGATCGAGAACATGGACCAGCTGTGGTACTACCAGACATATCTGGAGCAGGTGCACACGGCCATCACACAAGAGAAGATCCCGATCATCGGCTACACGGCCTGGTCGTTCGTGGACAACTACGAGTGGGGTTCGTTCTACCCTCGCTTCGGCCTCTACTACGTCGATTTCCCGGCCCAGATCGGCGATAAGGACTACTACACGCCGAAGCCCACGGACTTGAAGCGCATTGCTCGTCCCGCAGCCAAATGGTTCAAAACACTGGCTACAACCAAGTGTATTGGCGCAGAAGGCGTCTCTCAGACTGCAGATCCGACTGATTCCTCAGAAGCGACGTCGCGTTGGCCATTGAGTGGAGAAACGCTGCTCGAGATCGCTGCTCTTGTGGGTTTGGTGGTGTTTGTTGTCATTGTCAACCAACGTCGCGTAGCGGCGGCGACCCGCGGCGAAAGCTCACCCTTGTTGCCAGGCAGACACTGAGTAAATGAACTAACAAGGTTGACATTGTCATTGGAACCTCATCCGTCAATGAAAAAGATCCCTGGACAACTACAAGTGGGCTCGTTCGGCCCGCCATTCGGTCTCTACTACTACGTGGAGAGCAGCCTTCTTGGATCTAAAGAGCGAAGAGCGTCCTAACTTAAAGCTCAAGTTCACTTTCAGTCATCTCTGATTAGTGTATGCTCCTTTGGGAGAAGAGAGAGCCTCATTCTCATTTTCATCCTGACACACTCTAGTGTTGCAATTCGCTGGCGACTATTGCTGCTTGGCATCGCTGCTGTGGCCAGGCAAGCTCAAAGCTCCTCACCTGTTTCACTGCCCTCAGCTGAGCGGTGTTTTCCGGACACCTTCATGTTCGGCTCCGCCACTGCTTCCTATCAAGTGGAAGGCGGAGTGGGTGAAGCTGGCTGGACTCCCAGTACCTGGGACGATTTCTGTCGTGAGCAAAGCCAAATGCAATGCGGCAACGTGGCCGACGACTTTTTTCATCGATACGAGCAGGATATCCAGCTCATGGCCGAGGCTGGACTCAAGTCTTTCCGCTTCTCAATCTATTGGTCTCGTGTCATGAACTGGATTCAACTACAAAGCGAATGGTGCGCAATCAGCCAGGGATTGTGTTCTACCATTCGCTTGTTGATGAACTTGTGAAGCACGACTTGGTTCCGATTCTCACGCTGTACCATTGGGATCTCCCCCGCGAATTGCATACACAGCTATCGCCGCAAGGTTGGCTCAACAGCGAGATCGTCGGCCCTTTCGAGCAATATGCAGAGCTCGTGTTCCGCGAAGTAAATCGACTACTGGGCGACGTTCAATGAGCCTTGGTCCTTCACGGTCGCTGGCTATGGCAATGGAATGCATGCGCCAGACTTCAAGAACTCAAGCATCAACGCGTATATCGCAGGGCACAACCTGCTCGTCTCACACGCCAAAGCGTTTGCCAAGTTTCGTGAGCTCAAGATTAACAGTGTCGTCCGCTCATCAGCGCAGATTGGGATCGTTCTGGTCACATTTCTCGTACCCGTTGAATGCGAGCGACCCGAGGGATGTCGCTGCAGCCGAGCGACGCACTGACTTCATGCTGGGATGGTTCTTGAAACCGATCGTAACAGGAGATTACCCACCAATCATGCGAGATCGCTGGTGATCGACCGCCTAAGTTCACGCCTGAAGAGTCGAATTTGCTCAAAGGAACGTACGATCTGCTTATGCTTGACTACTACGTGGGCTAAGTCGTCACAGACTGCGATGCTGAGAGGTCGACGGTGGAATGCTCTTCCCTCCCGCTGGGCTTTGAGCGCGATATGGGCATCGATGATTCGCGAATGCCTCCAGGAGCGAGGAAGAACTGTCTCGGGTACGCGACATACGCTCCAGGATACCTGGAGGCGATCAAATGGATGCACAAGCACGACCCAAGTGCCGATATTCTGCTGACTGAGAACGGCTGGTGCGACGATGAAGAGATTGAGAACCAGGATCAGCTCTGGTACCTGCAGACCCACTTGGGCCAAGTGCACAAAGCCATCGCAGAGGAGAAGATCCCTGTCATCGGCTACACGGTCCGGTCTTTCATGGACAATTACGAGTGGGGCTCGTTCAAGCCTCGCCTCGGGCTCTACTATGTAGATTTCCCAGGCGTGTAGTATGAAAGATCATACTACACGCCTAAGTCGTCAGACTTGAAGCGAATTCCCCGCCTGGCTGGTCGATGGTTCTCGAATCTGGCCAAGACGAAGCGTCTTGTTGCTAGCGATGCCCAGACAAAGGAAGTCCTTCAGCTGTCGACACAAGTTGAATAGGCAGACGACGGAACGAAGTCCTTGGTAGTGGTGATTCTTGTAGCTGTGCTTGCAGTTGCTGGAGTTTCTGCTTTCAAGTGCCGAGTGCGCATGAACGGATACCTCTGCTTGGATCCTATCGCTAGGAATAAAGCGCTTGGCCGGGGAACATGAATAGATGGCGGTAGAGGACCAGTTGCTTTACAAAATAACCACCATCTGGTCTCTTGTATCCTGGATGAGTGGCTCGATACTGTACCTTACGCCTGTGAGGTCCATTGCGTGTGGTTGAAGTTGTCCAATCATCTTTAGCTGGTGTTTTAGACCTAACGCGTAATCATATCGGTTATGCAAGGAAACCCATCTCCATTATGCCAATCAACCGAAGAGGCTCATTTACTGCTTTACCAAGTCAAGTTTTCCTGCCAATCGATTCGACCATGCGTTGGTGCTTGTTTGAGACAACCGTGGTGCTCGTGAGCTTCGTCCAAGCCTCAAGCTCAGTGAATGAGCGCTGTTTCCTTGACAACTTCAGGTTCGGCTCAGTCTCGGCTTCCTACCAAGTCGAAGGCGCTGTGAAGGAGACCAACCGCACGTCCAGCATCTGCTGTCGCGAGAAAGGAGTAGCTGGTGCCAACGTGGCTGACGACTTCTTGCACTGTTTGCAGTTGCGCTGATTGCAGGTCCCAGTTGATGTTGAAGGAACGTGGTGCGTCATGAGAATCTATGATGCGTGTACATTCCCCGTCCCCTTTCTGTTTCGGGATCACTTCCAATTTAGCCACGACTGAGTCACGTGAAGAGTTTCAATACGATGCGCTGGACAAGTTTCACAGCCGTCATTGGCGCTGCTATCGCGCTCTTCAACGTACCGGCCGCAATGGCGACCTCATCTTCCACCTCCGAACGCTGCTTTCCAGACAGCTTCATGCTCGGATCAGCCACGG
>JAADVW010001080.1:0-10034 GCA_023335875.1 Elongisporangium prolatum | reverse complement strand
CCCCCCCCCCCCCCCCCCCCCCCCCCCCCCCCCCCCCCCCCCCCCAGCGGCCAGCGAGACTGCGGTTGTCCTCGCAGTCGAGACGCACCTCGTCCGAGCCCTGGAAGAGCATGGGCGTGTCCAGCGAGAGCTGAGCCATGACCTTGACCTCAGGCTTGTCCAGGACCTCCGACAGCGTCTTGGACAGCAGACGCAGCGTCTCGGACACCTTGACAGAGGACGTGGCCACGTTGCTGGTCACTTGGATGAACGGCATCTTGCAGAATGACCGTAGTTGTCTCAGGTGACAAAAGCGGATTACATCATTACCTCCATTGATTACATTAGAAGTCCTACATGAGCTCCGAGGCGATGGTGCCGAAGCAGCCCCAATTGGCTGGCGGCATGTCCACAAAGTTGAGGAACACGCGGTCGGCGGCCAGATGCAGAACCTCGCCCACGGTTTTGGACAGCACGGCCGAGGTCTTCTTGTTCTGCTCCTCGCTCACGAAGCCGATGATGCGCAGGTACACGAAGGCGCAGGGCTACACACACAGCGTTCAGCCTGCGTCAAGGAGTCGATCAGAGCGCAGAAGCGTACCGCATCCGAGGCCTGGAAGAGCATGGGCGTGTCGAGTGTGAGCTGGGCCATGATGCGCTCCTCCGGGATCTGCAGAGTGGCCGATAGGCTCTTGGACACGGCGCGGATGGCCGCGTCCACCTTGACGGAGGAGGACGGGACGTTGCTGGTCACGTGGATGAAGGGCATGGTAAGTTCTGGCTGGCAGGAGAGGGAATGAAAGCACAGAGACGCAGTGGACGGACAGAGATTACTGGCGAGTGCTGTTTACGTCGCTACTGTAGGCTGATGGAGTAACCCAGAGCTGATTACATACAGTAGCCAAGGTAGATCTAAGCCAAGAGCGAGGCGATTGTAGAGCTGTTGTAGCCCCAATGCGTGGCTGGGATCTGGATAAAGTTGATGAAGATCCGGTCTGAAGGCACTTGGAGCAGCTCCGAGACCGTGGCGCACAGAGCCGCCGAGGTCTTCTGGTTGGTCTCAGAGTCGAAACTCTCGATGCTGCGCACATACACAAAGGCAGCTGGCTCCTGTGAGCCATTGAAGCTCAGAGGCGCGTCAAGAGAGAGCTGAACCATGAGTAGCTTCTCGCTGCTCTTGCCCATGGCCTTGGCGACGCGTTGGGACAGCGCCGTCGTGGTCTCCGTCACGTTGAGACTGGTGCTGGCGATGTTGCTGGTGATGTGGATGAAGGGCATCGTGGAGGACGTTGGTTAGTTGCACAGTGGTTTAGCAGGCACTGGAGCGTCGTAGTCTGAACAGCTACGTCAACAACCCAATGGATAGATCGCGTCGCTGTCTTCGTCTGTCTGTCAACAGTCTCGCAATCATCGAGCCCATTACTACAGCGCAACAGGCCAGCGACTGAGTGCAATGTGGCTCTGTATGTCGTGAGCGCTGGTACTGGTCTGAGTCATTACATAGAGATACTGCACACACTAGAGCAGCATTGGAGGTTCATTACAATAGAATCCATAGGCAAACTGCTAGCTGCCGCTCAGAGCTTGCTGGGCTTGCGCTGCCAGACCCAGTGGGAGATGGGGAACTGCGTCAGGTTGACGTACACGCGGGCGGGATTCACGCCCAGCGACTTGGCCACTGCCTCCAGCAGTCCCGCGGCGATCTACAGACAGCCCAACAGACAGCGTGAGCACTTGGAGCTCTTCTCTACACGCTCTCTCTTACCTTCTTGTTGATCTTGGCCTCGAGGGCGCCGACTGTGCGGAAGTCGATGATAGCGCACGGCTCAGTCGAGCCCTGGAAGATCATGGGCGTGTCGAGCGTGAGCTGCACCATGGCCAGCTTCTCAGGCACGTTCAAGGCCGCGGCGGTGGCTGAGGACAGGTCGTGCAGCGCGGCCTCGGTCTCGGCGCTTGACTTGCTGACGTTCGTGGTCACGATCACTAGCGGCATGGCGTTCTCTTGGGCTCCTAAGTCGTTAAATGAGCTATTGGAATCAAGCACAACGGTTTGCATCAACACCTGATGACGTCACCAGCGTCACCAGCGACAAGTTCAACCAGACGGAAGGATGTGTATTCTGACCTACTGTATCATCTACTCAGCGTCGTCTTCGTCGTCCTCTGCGTCGTCATCGTCTGTGCTGCCTTCGCCCTCGACCACACTGATCGTGAGCTCGTTCTCTAGATCGCAGCCCACGTAGCTATCGCATATGACTGACAGTTGGAACGTGTACTCGCCGATCTGCTCGGGCGCCGTAAACTCCAGCTGCACGTTGGCCTGCGCACTGGCGAACGGCACACGCTTGATGCTCAGTAGTGCGTTCTTCTTGGCATCGCCTAGCACGATCCACCAGTTCTCCGCCTTCTTAACCGGGTAGTAGCAGGCATTGACCAGGCCCAGGTCCTTCTGCTCGTGGCTTTCTTCGTTGTCTTCGTCGTCGGCACCTTCACGCTCCAGTTGCACACGCACACCGACAGTGGAGCCACTCGGCAGGTTCTTGCCATCATTCACCACCTTGGTTTGCACGTTGACGTCCGGGTAGGCGTTGCAGAACTTGGCCACAGCTGACATCTTGGCGTTGCTGAACGGCAGCAGCTCCTGTCGCGCAGCGTCCTCCATGCTAAGAATGTCCAGCGGCGTCTCCACGTCCTCGTCCAGCTTCATCTGCTTCATCTTGGCCAGAATGTCCTGCGTGAAAAACGGGATCTGCAGCAACGGCGAGTCGCTCGTCCACTGAGCCTGCACGACCATCTGAGCCAGGTCCATCGCAGCGAGTGCGGGCTTAAGCCAGCCGTTGGAGCTGATAACATCCACCATCGCGTGGATCAGTCGCACTGCATGACCGAGAATGAAATCCAGATCCAGACGCAACGCCGGACTCAGCTGGTCGTGCTGCTTGCTGAAATGCATCTGCAGAAGCACGTTGACCTTGACGTGAGGCTGAGAGTAATCGCCACCAGCTGCGATCGGGAACTTGAGGTGCTTGGCCAACTTGGCCAGCTTCTCTTCTTCACCGAATCGGCTCGGCAGATCGCTAAACTCCGTCGCAGACGACAGGATAGTGAGAAGCGCCTTCTGCTTGGACTGCGCCGTCAAACTGCACGCAAACAGCTCGATCGTGGTGTACTTGATGTAATAGTAGGCCGCGATCATGCCCAGATTCAACGGCGTGAGTCGCTCTTCGTCGTCTTCTTCGACCACCTGGATGCAGCGCGATTCCTCGAGTGCAGTCACGGTCGTTTCAACCAACTCCGACAAGTGATCCGACAGATGAACGTTGGTTGCACCCTGTAAGTTGTAGTAATTCGGATTTTTCATCAACCGGCGATACATAAACGTCCACGTGAGGTAGTCCACAGCCTCTTGCTTGCTTTCGATAGTCTTGGTCACAATCTCAGCATTGATGTGGTCGCTGAGAAAGTGCTCTAACTGGGACTCGACTGGAAGCGGGTCGTACAAGAACTTGGCGTAAAACTTCTTCTTCGAGCCGTGGCACATTATGACGCACTTGACAGCATTGGCCGATGGGTCGTTCGCAAACTTGGTCATTTGAAACACATCTGCCAGCTGGTAGTCCACGTAGCGGTGCTCCTTGCCGTCGTAAAACTGCGTGCCCATGATGACCACCATGTACGAATGGATCTGAGAACTGCGAAGCTCCCACGCCATCGAATGAGGCACGATCAGCACCTGGATTTTGCCCTGAGCAAACGACTCGAGGACGAATTCGCGATTACGCTTCGACATTCGATCGTTGCAGTAGCCCACACCTTTTTCCATTGTTTGAAGAAGAGCAGGATCATCCACCAGCAGCTCCACGATGACGTCGTTGAAATCAGGAACGAACTTGTGAGAGTCGTTCTCGGCGAGCGCAAATGTGATCAGATCGATAGCACTCAGCTGCGCTTGCTTGGCCGACGGAACAAAGAGAAGCATCGGCTTTTTGGAGGCTTGATTCGCTATCAAATTGTAAACAGGCTTCGACATTGCCAGCATGCGCGATGAGAAATCGTTGACATCGAAGCCCTGAACGCGAATTTCCAGAGGTTGAGGACGGACGTTCGGGTGGAAGTTGAAGATTCCATCGACCGGGTTGGCACCCAGCCATTCTCCCACATCGCGAGCGTTGGCAATAGAATTGGAGAGAGCGATAATGCGTGTTCGGTTACCAGCATTGGCCTTCTTGTCGACGTCAGCGGCAATAAATCTCATACGCGACATGATAATTTCAATCGTTGGTCCGTATTCACCGCCACCCACAAAATGAATTTCATCCATAATAAATAGACTGATGTTCTGAATGCGCTTGCGCTGCTTCCATCGTCTGGACAGGACATCCCACTGCGTCGGCGTCGCAATCAACAGATTCGCACTCGCCAGCAGACGAAGGTCGGCAGAGGAATCGCCTGTGAGTTGGCAGACATTTTGCTGCCAGAAACTCTGTTCTCCAAACTTGGCGTTCCAATCTTCAAATCGCTCCTTGCAACTCGATTCCTTTGGAGTGATGTACACGAGCAAGTGGTCGCCAAATTCGTCGCCTGCGTCATTTGGCTGGCCAAGTTTCAGGAGCGTTTTCATAATAGCGAGTTCAGCGAGAACATTCTTGCCGCTTCCTGGAGGAGATCCGACAAACAGATTGCTGTCAGATTCCAATATTCGCGGCAGAATCTGTGTCTGAATCGGATTCAGTCGCTTAAAGCGCCAGGGATTCGGATTGTGTCGACCGGTCATACTCTTGAGGAATGATTCCGCACGCTGTTTCTTGCCACCAGCGAGTTTCAACAAAACGTTGTTCACATACAGCGGCTGAAGATCCAGCAGTTCAGTAGGAGGCGAGTTCTTCTGTGGTAAAATGAGCTTGTGGAACGACACAGGCAGCAAGCTTTCACAGTGAATCCACTTGTCCGATACGACCTTGATATAGTATAGCGGCGCCAACGGCTCAAACAGCGGCATCGTGAAACTCAAATACGTTTCCTGGGTGGCAAATCGACGCTTGATTAAGAGCCACTCGTGGTGCAGGATAGCTTCACCATCAACATCCTGGACAAACACCCAAAAGCCCTCGGCGTTGCCATGGATCTCTCGGTTGAATTCGAAATCGGGTGCCACGGTCAGATCAACCTTGAGCATGGATCGCGTGATAGGTTGCACGTGCGCTGACAGTTCCAACTTGGGAAACTGGTGAATCAGCTTGTACAGTTGCTTACCAAATTGTGGATTGTTAATTAGCTGACCAAGATCGGCCGGCTCCAAGTCAGCATACTTCTCCCATGAGATATCCTTCTTTTCGATACGTTTCAAAATCATTTCTGGGATCACCGGTGCAAATTGGCGCAAAGGTGAGTGGGAAAGCCACATCCGCTTGTCGACCATTTTGCAGAAGCTCAGGAATCGCTCAGACAGCGACGCCCAGCCACGGTTCAGCGAAATCTCAAACAATGCGCGGAAAATACGCGCAGCAGATTGGTGGATATGAGCCATATCAGCGAGTAACGCGAAGCCGTCCAACTTCAACCGAGAAATATAAGCTTGCAGCAGCACATTAACCTTCGCAGATCCGCTTCCAACACCTACACTAGCAGTGTTGGACGCTGCAAGTGATTCCTTGACTGGAACAGGCACACGCTCCAATAGCTTCACTAGCTCCAGTTTTTCTTCCGACCGGATGATCACGTATTTAAATTCGTTCGAGAGCGAAAAGAGGCGCAGGATCTCAATGTCCGACATGTGTGGCTTCAGGTACTCGTTGTACGTACTGATCGAGTCGTGCACAATGTAGTAATGACTAGCAACACGCCCCAGAGCGGTCACCTGGAACAGGCCGGATCGTCGCTCGTATTTAATTAGGTTGTGCTTCGCGAGTAGGGTAGCGGCTGAATGAACCAAGTCCGTTCGGTATTGCAGCAGAGTCGGGTCCGTTTTGCGATCAGCCATAGAGATACCGTAGAGGGTCGGATTGCGCAGCATTCGGATAAACAAGTATGTGTATCCGAGCCATGTCGCAGCCTGAGCGATATTCTGAACACTACCAAGCACGATTTCAGCATTCAAATTATCCGAAAGCTTGGCCAACATCTGCGATTCGACTGGCAGTTGCTGGTTCATGAGTGAAAGGTAGTACGTCAGCTGTGAGTGCTGGGTGATGATGATACCTTCACCCTGCGTATCGTACTGGACACGACCAGCACGACCAAGCATCTGCAAAATATCCAAAGGACTGAGTTCGCACCAATCGCCACGCTCAGCATTGTAAATTTGCGTCCCCTTGATGATAACTGTATGCGCCGGAAGATTCACACCCCAAGCCAGCGTCGATGTACTCACGAGCACCTTCAAATGCCCATCAGCAAATGCGTTTTCAACAAGCGTACGGTCCTTTCGCTTCATTCCGGCATGATGGATGCCAAAACCATATGGCAGGATATCTTTCAAGTCTTCATTACGCTCAATCTTTTCAGCTTCTTCGAGCAATACTTCACTGGATGCAGAGTTTGGACGGATCAGCTTCGCTAGCGTATCATTTTCAACGAACAGATCGCGAAGCGCTTGGGCTGTCGATGCCGTTTCCTTTCGGGAATGCACAAAGATCAGCACCTGATTGTCCAGCTCCGCTTGTTCGAGCACCTTTTCGTAACAGATTTCGTTCATGAGAGCAAAACGCTTGATCGCCTTCTTCTCCATGATGCCAATGTACTGTTGTTGCAAAGGCACGGGGCGGTAGCTCGAGTCAAAGTAAAACAATCCCTTACTGGGGTCCACACGCAGAAACGCCGCAACATCCTCGTAGTTCGGAAGCGTTGCCGACAGACCAACGAGACGAACCATTTGCTGGGTTGCCTCGACGTTACGAATGGTTCTTGCCACAAGAGCTTCAAGAACAGGACCACGCGTATCGTGAAGCAGATGAATTTCATCAATAATAATCAATCGCACGAGCTGCGTGTATGTGCGATCGTCACCCGATTTGCGCGTGATGATATCCCACTTTTCTGGAGTTGTAACAATGATCTGTGTGTTGAACAGCTGCTCGCGGGACAAGTTTTGATCTCCAGACAATTCGCGCACTTCAATGCCGTATGAGGCAGTCAGGCGAGCAGACAAGTTGAGCACCACTTCCTGCACCAGAGCCTTCATGGGCGCCACGTACACGATCTTGAACGAATTCAGGTCAATTGCGCCAGTCTCAAGGTCGCGAGCCTTCATAACTTCGTGCAGAATCGTCAGCATCGCAACGTTTGTCTTACCTGCACCGGTGGGCGCACACAGCAACAGGTTTTCACTGCTTTCGAAAGCAGCAGGGAACATCTTCGACTGCACGCGATTAAGAGATTCCATGTTCTTGAAAGCGCCTTGCGCCCACTTGGGCAATGTCGAGATCTTGATTCGCGCCTTCTCCTCTTCGGCAGCCACTTTGGTGCGAACGGCAGGCACATGGACTTCCTCGTAGCCCTTCTTCTGTGCACGCCACGTTCCTTCGGGCAGTCGACATTCCTTGTTACTCATGAGATGACCTCCGTCCTGGAACGCTAGCGATTCCACGTCAATATAGTGCTGTGGGATCTTCTTCGGGCCAGATGAACCCGTCTCCGTCTTCATTTCAGCATCATCTTCACTGCCCTGCACACCATTGTCATTCTCCTTTTGCTGCAACTTGCGCAGCTTGTTGGCTTCAGCACGAGACGTGGTCTCCATTGCGCCGATACGATCCTGCATCCAGGAATCGGCGGATGCTGTGGTCGATAGCTGCTGCAAGATCTCGTTGCCTTCGCCATTCAGACTCTCGTCCGCTAGTATTTCCTGCTCGATCAGAGCGCGCTCCTTGTCGTCCTGCGCCTGCTTGAGCCGCGTGCAGTACAGAACCTTGGCTCGGTTCTCTAACAGGAGCTTGATGAAGTCGAACTTGTCGTAGTCCAGGAGCAGCACCAGTCGGTTTTCACACGCGCTGAGATCGCTGCCAGAGTCCTTGAGGATCACCAGCACGTCTTCGGCCAGCTTGGCGCTGATCTCGGCGTCCTTGTAGAATTTGGACAGCTCACGCTGGAGCCAGAAGGCATCAATCGCGTGCACATTCAATCTGTATTTCTGCTCGCGCTCGTCATCGTCGTCGTATGCATCTTTCAAGCGCATGCCCTCGCGTGCTGCATGAGCTTCCTGTTCGTTCTCGTCTTCGTCGACTTCATCGTCGTCCTCTTCGTGCACTTCGTCCAGATCTGACTCCTCCTCGTTGTCCTCCTCATCAAAGACCACGGCCACGCCCATTTCCTTGTCCATGATCTCGTCGTCGTCGCCAGCAGCTCCGTTGCCGGCATTGGCATCGTCCCCCTTGTCGCCGCCCTCGGGGAAGAAGTCCGTCACGCGCTTGCCGCACACAACCAGGCGACTGAACGTGTCCGCGTCGATGTGCTTGAGCAGCGCGCGCACTTCCTTGTGCTTCACGTCGTCGCGGTAGGCGTCGTTCTTGAGAATGCTCAGCACCTCTTCGGCTGAGCCGGCCAGGATCTCGCCTGGCTGCGCGCCTAGCGACTGCGCCACGACGCTCAGGATCTGTTCATACGCCTCCTGGCTCTGTGCATTGCGTGGATGGTACGACGCGGACTCGAAGGCCGAGCTCTCGCTCAGGATGCTTGTGCGCGCAGCAGCCAACCCTCCTGTCGTGAACAGCACACTCTTGCGCGAGGCGCTGGAGAGATCTGCGGCCGCGTCAGCGCGTGTGAGCTGCTTAATGCGCTTCTTAAGTTGCGCCTCTGAGTCGCCGTCAGCGTTGTCGCGCTTGCTGGCGCTGCGTTTGTTCACGGGCGCACTTGCCCGCTGCGCTCGGTCGCCCATCCGGTAGGTGAGCTTGCCGGCCAGCGACTCAACTTCACCTGTGGCCTCGTCCGGCCTCCGCCGCGACTCGTGGTCGGCCTGCAGCACCAGGTTGGAGTTCTGCTGGTATGCATACTGCCGAGAGCGAGCGAAGTCTTCGGCCATGACTCTGTGACTTAGAAGGAAGCGCTTCCCTTGCGCCTTTGCCTCCCGTTACGATGGCGAAGCGTCTGCCAACACCCTGCAATGGCTCGCTCTCGGCAATTCATTTTCACCTGCAATTCTTTTTTTTCACGACAGATATGAATTCATGGCTCAATTCATTTTGATCGGATGTTATTTGAAAAATGAATATTGGTTGATACTGTACGTTAAGAACCTAATTATGGAGTGATGGAATTCGAGTCAAAAAGACCACCCAGCGCACAAACCCCAGAGCTCTGGCGTCGTCTTCACTGAGAAGTTTGGTAAAGGAAACACCATCCTGAAACACATTCCATGCGCGTATCCATGCAGCCAGTCGGTGACTTCTGTCGATCTACTTCAAACCAGCTTTGGAACGGGTGATGACGGCAGTTTGTACTGCTTCTCGATCCATTGGAGCACGACGGATTGCTTATGAGTCACTGCATGTGTGAGGCCGCGTCATACTTTGGCACATGCTTGGTGGCCCCCCGCAATGCTGCTTCCTTGGGCAATAGCAACAGTAGCAATTGCGGCCTCTAAGCGCTCCTTTTGAGTCTTCGCGGTCGCGCCGCTTCTTGCGTCTGCAAACGGATCCGTGTTCAGTGGCGCTCTCGAGCATCCAGTCCGCAAGAATCAATCAGGTTGGTCACACTGCTCAATTGGAAAGTGATCACTGCCAATGCATTGAGCTGGATACATTAGCCTAGCATCAAATGCGGCGCTTGTACAGCCTCCAGTCGACCACAGAATGCTCTCTCTTTTCTCAAAAGACACGCTGGAAGGTGAGAAATCAATCAGCTTTAGACCAAAGCAGTGGAACACATTGACTGGATTTCTGAAGTTATTACGATCATGGTAGAGTTTACACTGTGACTCGCTGCTACTACTTTAGGTGTGGCAGTAGCCGCTCCACACACAACCAGTCGATGGGTAGCATTGGCCCTTGCCTAAGCCGTTGCAATTCACCTTGAGTCCACGCAGAGTAGGCTGTACGACCGCTCCATTCGTTGGCTCGGCT
>JAADVW010000108.1:0-64581 GCA_023335875.1 Elongisporangium prolatum | reverse complement strand
CCCCCCTACGCGGCGAGTTGATGAATGTCTGCTGCCGGCACTGGCCCCTCAAACTCAAGCCCTATCGACTTTCGATCGACATTCGCGGGGTATTAGATACGGAAGGTAAAATCAAGTCCGTTCACCTAGACTGGGTCCACCCCTTCAACGTGGGAGTATGCATTCTCGCAGGCACTTGCCGATGTGACGCCGTGTCAACCATCATTCATGGTCGATTTGGCCCATCACAATGAAAGAACGTCATTTCATTGGTCAAAAATAAAAGAGCTGTTGCACAATTCGAATACTGAGTTCTGTATGCAGCGAAAAGCTCACATACAAAACGCAAGTAAGTGATGGTAGCGGACATCTATGGGCTTTCTCCAGACCATTCATTTACACTACCCTGCCTATGCGGGATTCGTAAGCTTTGCTGACTAGAATCGGACTTAGTCGGGTTGTTTCGGTACAAGGACTGCGGCAAGTGGCGCCAGAGACCATCACTCTGTTCCCGCGTTTTCGAGCGCAACGGCAATTGCAGAGAGAGCTCCATGGACCGGTACCAGCGCATCGAGAAGGGTGGCTCCATTGGCGAGGGAACCTACGGCGTGGTCTACAAGTCGCTGGACCTCAAGACCAACCAGGTCGTGGCGCTGAAGCGGATCCGCCTCGAAACCGAGGATGACGGCATCCCCAGCACAGCGCTGCGAGAGATCTCGGTGCTGCGTGAGCTTGAGCACCCGAACATCGTCCGGTACGAGGTTGTGTGTGCAACTGCTGCTGCAAATGGCAATGGGACTTGCTTATAGAAGGTTGAGCGACGTCTGTGACTCATGGACTGCGTATGTGCCATTGACAGACTGCTGGATTGCCTTCAAGAAGATGGCAAGCTGTTTCTCGTGTTCGAGTTTGTAGATAAAGATCTTAAGCGCTATATGGAGCACAAGCTGGGCAGTATGGAGCCTGCAACGGTCAAAGTACGATAGCATGCTCTGTGTTGTCACTGGTAGCTCTCGAATTGGAGCTTATATGTGTCTAGGCTCTATTGTATCAGCTGCTGAAGGGTCTTGCCTTTTCACATTCGCGAGGCGTCATGCATCGGTACTATATCGAGTCGTCCTCTGGCAAACTGATTTGCTCATTTGCGTTGTGTGATCACAGCGACCTCAAGCCGCAGAATCTGCTTGTAAGTCTGAAGGGCAATCTCAAGATTGCTGACTTCGGATTGGCGCGAGCGTTCAGCATTCCGATCAAGAAATACACGCACGAAGTCGTCACGCTCTGGTACCGCGCTCCCGAGATCCTTCTAGGCCAAGAAGTGTACTCCCCCCCAGTGGATATCTGGTCCGTTGGCGTGATCTTCGCAGAGATGCTGACCAAGAAGCCGCTCTTCCCCGGAGACTCGGAAATTGACCAGCTGTACCGCATCTTCCGGTGAGTCACCTGTCGGTCTGGCGTGATCATGGAGATGATGAGTAACTAACTAAATATCGTATTGACTGCAGAGCTCTGGGAACTCCGGATGAAAGCGTGTGGCCGGGTGTAACTCAACTGCGCGACTATGCGCCAACGTTTCCCAAGTGGAGAAAAAAGGAGTTCACTGAACTCTTCCCACAGCTCGACCCAGCAGGACTGGCGCTGATGCAGGTGGGTGAAACGATGCTGCTGGTGCGGACACGAGTGTATAGTTCTTACGCTTGTCGATGTAGTCTCTGCTTCATTACGACCCAGCGGCAAGAATTAGCGCAAAGGAAGCCCTTCGTCACCCTTACTTTGACGATGTCGACTCCGAATTCCTTTAGCTGCTCATGTTCGGGCTATTATTTCGTATTGGCTAGAACTTATTTTTTTCTCACTCAATAAAGGCCTCCATAGCAGTAATGCTCTCATCGTTGTCGTCTTGGGTGGCCAATAGTTCCATGGCTTGGTTGATTGAAGTCTTGGGATCGGTACCAGCGTCCAGAGCGGCATCCTTCAATGTCTTGCAAGCCAGAATGGCCCCAATTGATACTGAAAGGGGCTCTCAACGTACTTGCAAATGAGTTAAAGCGTGTTCTGATGCATTGAACGAAGAATGGATTCCGAAAACAGACACTTCTTCGATTCCTGTGGCGACTTGCTCTGTATTGCAGCGAAACACCTCAGCAAACCGCCGCTGTCACAAAAGGCTCAACACACAAACCTGAGGATTCAGTGAACCGCTCAATATTTGTGAGATGGTCGAGCATTGGATCTTGAATTGGAACCTCGAGATCGCTGCCAATGGAGTCAACATCATTGATCGTTGAGCTTCCTAATGCACCAGTCGAGGCTGAAATGTTGTTCAAATACACGATTTCCGGTACTGTGGAAGCCAACGACACTAAACGCAACTACCGTCAGGTAAGAATACCTTCATCGCGTATACAGTCAACAAACGTACCTGGTGTGGAGTTATTGGATTCATCGTTATGCTCGAGGGATCTGGATTGCTGCAAAAGTTGTTCTGCATCATCTATGTTGCTCAAGATATCTGCCAAAAACTCGGATTTCCCTTGAGGCTCGAATTCCCAACGCTTCGTTGACACCGCAACTTCATCAGTCCACCCATGACCAATATTCTCTTGTGCATTCTTTCGTAGCTCGCTAGATTTATCGTGGAATGAATCAGGTTGCGATAACGCTCTGTCCTGGTCGTCTGCTTTGCATGCCGCCGAATTCCCAAGAATTATGCTGTCATAATCAGCTCGAATAGATTGATCAGCAATATCTCGCAAGTCTTCAAAATCCGACGTCACCTCAATAGATTCGTGACGATTAGACTCTGGTGTCAAATTCTTATCAAGAACGTCCAAGGTTTCTGTGGCCATTCGAGAATGAGTCCATTCAAATGCTTGCTGGTCAGTCCAAGAGAAATGCGCCTCACGCAATTCATGAGCTGGGGCATATTCGTCTCTGTCTTCCGGAGGAACGAGCAACTTTATTCCATCCTGCTGAAGACCACGACGATTCAGACTCCTCCAGATCGACTTGGTGCCTCGAGATTGAGACCGAGTCCGAAGTTGGCTCCTTTGCTGCACTAAGAGACCGTGAAAGCGCTGCATCTTCTCCGCTTTCCCTCGTTCATGCTGCTGTTCCAAGTAACTCACGACTATCTGCAAATCATCGTTTCGTTTGCTAAGCACCGATCCTCTGCCTTCCATAGCGAATATCAGCATGAGGAATCTGATAATTATGCCTGTTTCCATCTCTTTATCGGATTCCTTTCCCACTGCGTTTGGTTCTCCCCAGTGCAAACACGACGAGCAGCGAACCAGAGCCTCGATAAATTCCGGAAAGTTCAACTCTGCTTTGCTCGGTTTAGAGCAACACGACATTTCCACAGCATTCTCGATCTCGCGACGATGCAGCAACTGTGGGAATGCGTGTGCGTACTTCATGAGCCCAAGGAACTCGATCTTACGCATTCGGCGATCGTAGTCACCAGTGTGAATAGCTGGTTGGGATTCATCTTTCCACGAAAAGAAACGCAGCAGCACAAGTCTGTACTTCTTAACGCACAGCCATAGCTTTTCCAGCGCGAATTGCATCTCATTGGGCATTTTGTGCTTGGTCCACACGAATCGATTATTACAAATGCTCAGTCCTGGCCTCAGATGCACTTGAACCAACCAGCGCAACGAATTTACAGCCAGATCGCTTTGCAACGGCCACTCGCGCTCCTTCTTGCAGAGCTTGGAGCGAAAACGAGCGTAAAGTGGATGGTTCTCAATGGCTTCGACCAAAACCTCCTGTAAACTTTGCTGGAGTATTACTTTGTCCAGTTCAGCTTTGTCTGCGGACCCCAAAACGGCTACGATGGTGTCGACAGCAGCACTGTGACCGATGAGATCCTCCAACTCGGTCACGTAGAAATCGTTCTGGAAAAGCGATAAATCGCGGAGCATGCAGAAACAAGTCTTCTGCACCTGAGCAAGTAGCTGCTGTCGAGCGTTGTTCGACGCATCGCGAGAGATTGTATGCAACGATTGCGAGTAATGACCAGTGATCGCCGTCAGTACTTTGCTGTCACTGTTTCCTTGGTTTGATTTCGCCTCTTCTTGATAATTCTTGACGAGTTCTAGGTTCTGATTCGCAGGTATCTCCAGAATAGCAGCTAGGCTCACATGCAGACCTCTGTTAGATACCGGAATCCCATTTTGAATTTTTGGTCGCAGACGTCTTTGGGATCTAGTGTTTTTTTCAGTGTCCTTGCGCTGAAGTGAGCTTCCTTGTGTTACACCAGGGATCAATGACGGATTCTTGAAGCTGTGTATGATTGGCGCACCTCGGCTTGGCGTTGTCGTAGAGTAAACATCCATTTTGGCGAGATTTTCCAGCGATATTTCAACCACTGCGCTGTTCCCAATATGGGAAGTCGCAGGAACAGATGGGGGCGAGTCAGGCGGTGGCGGAGGTGGAAGTGCATCATGTACTGCCGAGTCTTGGCGTAACTTTGAGAGTTCAGCAACTGGTATTGGAAACGCTTTTTGCTTTTTTAACTGAGTGGATTCTTGAATACTGTCAGTGTCAAAAAGAGGAAGTGCATTTGGAATTGAGCCAACGCGCTGTGTCGATGGCTGCAGTCGCTTAAAATCACTTGATGTGAGTTTCATTTTCATCTTTCGTATGTCTCCACCAACGTCAGAGCGTACTTCCATAGATTTTGCTGGTGTGTCTTGCAGCGGAAGTCTTATCCTGTTGAACTGGTTCATGTGATCCGTCATCAAAATGTTTTCCAACGGAGCATGACACTGAGAATGAAGCCTTCTTCTAGGAGATAAACGAGGCTGAGCATTCGCAATTTGCCGAGAGAATGGCGTTTGCTTCGCTGACGTCTTCTCCATAGAGATTGAGGAATCCCAATGACCTCTAATTTCGACATCATTGCCACCTTCAAACTCGCCACGCACGTTCTGATGAGACTGGAGATAGCCTGTGTTAACGATAGGATCCATCATTCGCCGCAAGTGCTTCATCTCGTCTGCACGCTTGGGTTGATCATTTGCTTGACGAGCTTCTGATGGTGGTCTTCTTCGCTTCGGTGTTTTGACAGCAGCTCTTGCCTGGTGCGCATAACGATGCTGCGAAGGATGATATAAAGAGTTCATTCTGTTGTTGCACTGTTTGGTTCTAGAAGTGACTCGATCCTGCTTGTTGTGAACCATCACAGTCCACCAGCAATGCACAATCTTGCGTAAAAATCTTGAAGCATAGTGCCGAGTCGCGCTTTCGGTCTTCACGAGAAGTGACGCCTTCCACTGTTGAAAGCAAAAATGAAGTCGCCTCTTCAAGACTCTCTCACGCACAGAGCTCACCTTTACGATCTCTGTTGCTATGCAGTGCTTCGTGTGTTTCCAAATATCTTGCTGTAGCTGTCTACGTCGGTAGTGCAGCTTCCACTTTGCGTACGTCGACGCTTTTCGTCTGCGCTGATGAAGCTCATGCATCAAGCGCCTGCGTCGACCAAGGTGTTTGTTTGCACCAGCAATGGAAACGACGGTGAGATGCCACTGGCGAAACACGCAGCAAAAGAAGTGGTACCGTTTCCACAAGAGCAAGCAAGCCTCACTACGCTTCTTCGCTTGGTGGTGCAGCATAAGAGCTAACTTCTGGCGTCGCACTGTGAAACACTTCCAGCTCATCCAGATACGGTACACTTGAGAAGTGGCAGGGTATTTTCCAATAGCGTGCGAGAAATGAACAAGTTTCCGCTTGAGCTTGATGCTCTGGACGCTTCTGTACCGCCATTTCGCAAAACAAATCGCCAGCAGAGTACTCTGGCGTTGGCTTTCCCACTGCTGAGTCAGAGTTCTTCGCCTTGATTGTGTGTACCACATTCGGAATGAGGTTGAGCATAGCTGTGTGTTGGAATCCCTTAGCACGCACTCGAACTGTATCCTAATGCGCTTGAGGTATAGAGCACAGCATTTCGACCATGTTTTGGTCACTCTAGAGAGCAGACTCTTGCGATGGAAGCGGCGAGCTAGTGCTAGTATCTCTCTTTTCCGTTTCCACGCACCGACGGTGTAACGCCAGATTCGATACAGACGACGGAGTGTTTTGATCTGCGACAGGTGCTGCCGCCTTCGTATCTGAAGTGCCAGTCGGTAGTGTGTTGCCCATTCAGTAAAGATAATCTCTATCAATCGGGCGTTCCGAAATATCTCACTTCTGTGACTCTGGCGCGACATCTCTACGAGAGTAAGCCAGCAATCCCAACATCGACGGAGTGGGTTCCAAATAGACTTTTCATACCAATATCCTCTTTGGAAAGAAAACCGAAGGTCTTCCAAATGCCGACGTGAAGAGAGCCATCGTTTCCACGTGCCAAAGCATCGACCAGCGAGTCGTAAGCGAGCTTTGCGTCGCAGAATACTAATTTGCTGTGACTCTAGATTTCGTTGGTCGACTGATTGCGATAGCTTCCCCAATGCTAGTTGTATTACACGGCTTCGGTAATAATCGTCAGCTTGTGTGAGCTGTCGCTTGACGTGTTTTCGCATTTTCCAGTACGTTATCCAAGGCTTGAAATGAGCTCTGAAGCTCCATACAAGGACCATGTGACCAGCCTTTACTTGAATATGATTGCGCTGGACCATACGCAACCAATACTGCTTCCACGCGCTGTAGCTTCGTCGTAACACCATTCGAGTCATAGATTGCTGTCTTGTGTGTTTCTGCCGTCGTTGATCGTGGTAGACAAGCCAGCCGTGACGCCACACATGCCTCACCATTCGACTGAGACGTATTTGAGCTAAGCCAAGCAATCGCACTCGCTGTCGTTTCTGCTTGATGAACCATCGATGGAATTCGCGGACTGCATTCTGCTGCTTTCGCCGCTTTAGCTGATGCTCGATTGTTTGGCAATGCAGTGAAAATCCCACGTGTTGCTTCCACATCCGAAACGATTGCGCTTGCATTTGCGAGCACTCAGCAGTATTGACGTTATTGCCAAAGGCAATGGCTCGTGCAGTCACTCGCCAGGCCTGGAAGTGCCTCCGTAATGCATGTTCGACGACTTGAGACCGCACACCAGCAATTAAACGCCGATAGTAAATCGTTTGATGCCAAACACTGAAAAATCGCTTTCGGGTAATCCCATGGACCTGTCGTTGCATAGCATAGTTCCGCTGTTTCAGCCGAACAACCTGCCGCCAAGCTCGAAACACTCGAGTCTTGTGCGTTTGCATCAAACACCGTCGCAGGGAAAGCAGAGTTTGCTGTTTCCTCAGTCGAAGGTCACAATTCAATCGCATTGCATGCAGAAACTTAGCCAGCGATCGTCTTGACTGCCTTGTTTGAAGCACATGGATCTTCAGCTCCATCCAGACGACGCGAAACATTCGTTTCTCCCATGCAGCTCTCTGCTTCTGCACCAGAGTCCTCTGAAAGCTCTGGCGACCCGAGAACAAAATCCAGCGGACCCAGACGCGCCGCTTTCTCAGACGATTCATGATTTGCCGCACTGGATGAGACAGCAGAAAAGCGATCTGCTGCATGCGTTGTGTCCAGTGGCGCCAGTACCGGATGCGTCGACTGAGCATCCGAAGCTGCAGAGTGCGCTGGTGATGCCTGTGCTGTCTCGCCATTCGCACGGTGGCGCGCCATTTGCGGAACGTCTTGCTCTTGAATCCCACTAGGTGCAACTTCTGGACCACAGCTTGATCCTTCTGGTCTCGGACATAGAGTCTCCAGCGCAGAAACCATAGCTCCGTGGCCTTGGACGAAGGCGGGGACGAAATACGAGGACTCTTGTGTTGCCTGGGGATCTGCCGCATTGGAGCTGACTGCAACCTCAGGAGCGGGTGCATCTCGTAGTCTTCATCGTCCTGTTCTTCCACGGGCTCTCGCTCTAGAACCCCCAGCTTGTAGAGCAGCTCTAGCTGCGCAGTGGCCACGTCGTCCATGAGCTTCAAGCGTCACATCAGACCCCTGCAGCCTTGGCGCGACCTTCCTGCGACATCATCGACCAGCTGTCCCTTACTGAATGTAGCCCAATTGATCAGTTGGCCATCATGACGACCGAGCCTGAGGTGGATATCTGGCGCCACTCGCTGGTGCGGTACCTGGGCTATGCGAACGAACTGGGCGAGTCCTTCCGTCCCATCGTGCCCAGAGCCGTTCTGCCGTCCTACTGCGTGGCCTTCGCTTATGTGCTGGGCGACACGGGAGACAAGGCCTCCAAGGCGTGGCGCCAGGCCCAGCAGCAACAGTTCTCGGACCAGAAGCGCAACCTGGTGCTGGCAGACGCCGCCGTTGACACGCTCCTGTGGCAGACTATGGTTCAAAAGCTCTGCACTCTGGAGCATTGATAGATGCCGTTAGTTGACGAATTACTGTGATGTGCGCAGGCCAGCGTCGTAATCCCAGGCTTCACCATCAATCGAGTCGTACGTTTCTTCCGCTCCTTGGCATTGTTCACTTGCTCACCATCGCACTGGGTGGGTTTGTAGGTGGCAGCGAGTTCCTTTGCTGCGCAGCGTATGATTCCGAACTCGCCCGTGCTCCGGCGGTGGGCGCCCACGACCATCGGCCTCAGCGTCATGCCTCTCATCATCCACCCAATCGACCACTTGGTCGACACTGTGATGGATAGCACCACGCGCAAATGGACGGCTCAGCTGCTGGAGCGCCTCGACAAGAAATAAATGGCTAGGACGAATGGGACGAAGGTCGCAGGTTTTAATATGACACTATACATTCAGTAACTACTGATAGCATACCAGAAGAAGTCGAATCGCCTGACCCACATTATTATTAGGCAAATTATCAGTCCACGCAAAATCACAAGAGATCGATGGAGCACGAAGGCTACGATAATGCCGAACATTCAACCACTTGGAGTGCCGGAAGTGCAAGCGCTATGTTACTGTCGATAGAATTTATCGACATCGTTAGCTGCCGTCTATAATGCCGCCCGCTGTTAGCGAACCGAGTAAACCTAGATGAGTAAACATATTTTACAGGAGTTTGGTGCAGAGTAACATCACATCAGCCTCTTTGATTTCAGAGATCATCTGCACATGGGCAGCTGGATATTGAGGTCGTTGAGTTGATTTGAGAAAATGGTACTGTAGTCGTTTTTGAAGTGAAGATAATCTGCTCGTACTCTGGCTTAGCCTAGAGTGTCCGTCGAGTGTGATAACCAACTAATGCAGTACATTGCTACAGCAACTTCCTCAGTTGGCCACTCCAAACAAATCTCAGCAAATCCACTTTTGAGATCGCTTTAAAGATCTTTAATTCGATCAAGATGGTTTGTATGAACACATATCGAGCAATTCCACCAAATCGGCCGTAGCGCCGATTACTTATATCTTGTCTACTTGAACATTGCGGCCCGCAACACTCAACTAGTGTCTCGACCAAGGTGGCTTGGCATACTCGACACCAGAGGCTTTCAAAAATAATCATCATAATCAGCTGGACCAGCACTATCCCGATTTGACCGCCCATCGAGGTAGTTAACTTCAATCGACTTTTGAAATCATCAACTTCCGAAAGCAATCGTTTTCATATATACGTAGTAGGAATGGCGATAAGCACCCAGTCTTTCAGTGACACCTTTTGTCAGACGATATATACACAATAGACATAGAACTGACTTATCCCTTCTTCCAGGATTTCAAGTAAGTTGCGTCAACAATGCTTTTCAACAAAATGTCGTAAATGTTTCTAACGTAATGGCCAAACGAACACGCGATGCTTGTTGAGCTCTCCTTGGCTCAAAAGAAGTGGAGAATCCATACTAAGATAAAAGATAAATACTTTCGACAGGAACAACTGAATCCAATACGCTTGAGTTGTTCCTGTCGAAAGTATTTATCTTTCAATTTCGTTTCCATTGACAGTCATTAGTAGCCATTCCTCCGTAGATATTGGAGCACCATCCATTGGCCATGTCCGACACAAATCAATTTGATCGTGAAAAACTACATCCATCTTTATCCATTGCCTAGGTATTTGAGTTTTAGTCGCAAGCATCCGTTTGACAAGCAGCTGAGGCCAGGTCGGTTACTGTTTGTTCAGGAACCACTATCAACGCATGAACTGCTGTGCACATTCATTCAATTGCGGACAAAACATAGCACACTGGCTCAACTTTGCAGCCACTTCAATTCTTGAACTTCACAGACACTTACAAAATCACTTGCGCCTCAGTTTGTCAACCGAGTTGCCTCGTTTCCCAAGGTATAGTGTGAGTTAGAGAACAGGGACGAGAACACCTTCATTGCATTCCTAGATTGCCACTTCAGCAAACATGTGGTCCATTCTTAAAGTTGCAGCAGGGGACTAGGCGTTGCTGCAACATAGAGACGAACGTATCCTACGTGAAACCCATTAATGTAGGACACACATCCTGAGAAGAGAAAACGTCGCAAAAGGATCATGGAGCTGCACGAGTGCGCTCTTTGTCTGCGCCAGCGTCGCGCCTTCAGCTGTGCGCAGTGCACGTCCGACATGTTGCAACAGAGGAGAACGATGTTGGTGGCTCTGCAGGCCGACGTGGCAGTGCTACGCAAGAAGACCGAGTTCGCTCTGAACGTAGGAGACGTCTGCTGCTTCTGGCTTCCTTTGAGGATCTCTCTCACAAAGCGATCTGCTGCAGTCAAAGAGCGCGCTCGTGGACGCAGAACAGCGACTGGACGCATGCATGAAACAGGTGGAGCGTCTGACGGAACGAGTGATGGCAGCCAGAGAGCAGCTATGCAATGGTACGCGTGCTCTCTATGACGAATTTAGGACTGATTGTTCATCTCATCTCTGCGTCGCTAGAACGTATTGCGGTCGTAGAGCAGACTTCTGCCCTGGAGCAGCGAGCGGAGCAACTAGATCTGGGTCAGCAGCAGGCTCAGCGCGAGCAACAACGGCATCATTCACTTCAGGGCCCACTGCTGGCATCGCTGGATCTCCAGGTGCAATGGGCTCATGAGGTTTGTGTTTATGAATGGTAACGGCATGGCTGCTTGATGAATAACTCGATGCTGTATTAATTTTAGAATGCAGCACGAACGCGAGGCGACAAGATCCGTGAGCTATTCAGCTTGTTTGGATTGTCTCCAGCAAGCGATGGAGATTCTGATCAGCAGCCAAGGGTTTTCTTCCGAACGATCTCCTCGCTACCGCTTCCGATCTCTGGGCGTTACGAGATTGTGCCTCCAGAGGTTGTGGCTGCTGCTATGGGCAAAGTCATCCATCTGCTGATGTGCCTACCAAAGTACCTCCAGATCACTTATCCCCATCCAATGGTTTTCAACGGTTCTTTCTCTACCATCGGCAACACGAGCGAGGGCGCTGGATGCCACACGCTCTACCCTGACGGTACCGAGGGCTTTGAGCGTGGGGTAGACATGTTGCATGAGAACGTGGCGTTCTTTTGCTCCAGTCAAGGCGTATCCTCCCGTAAGTTGCATCCAACGGATCTCCTGGGTAATCTGCTCTTGGCTCATAGATCGCCATTACTCGGGACGCCATATGAAAAATTGGTGGACAATGTTACACAAAGGTATATTGCATTTGCGTACAATTTGGTTTTCTGATCCTACTAAAACTGTGTTTAGGAAGCAAGACATGCAAAGCCATCTTGGCCAGTCGGCGTTCTTTCCTGTAAGCGCCCACGCGATGGATGCCAGTGTAGAGATTCTGCCACACTATTCCTGAATCAGCAAGAATCTTCGGGTTGGAGATATCAAATTTCCAGTTCGCTTTTTGAATGGATGTAAATCTACAACAATGAGCCAAAGTGCTGGTTCTTTCCTCTGCTATACTATTAGTATTTAGTAATAAAGCGGTCGAAGGCTTCTTACAAGTAAAAGTACTTTAAATGTCTTCGCAACTGCATGGAAATCTGCAATGGACAAGTCTTGCAGGGTTGCACGGAGTAGCAGTAAGAGCAATGCGCAAAATACAAAATGGATCGAGAGCTTCTCTGGCACACGAGACAGTTGCTCATTCACGCCAGTTGAGGAACTGCAGCGTTTCTCCAGCCAAATACAGAGAACCCGTCACAAGGATGTCGTAATTCGCGCTTTCCTCAGTCTCGGCTCGCAGCTCTTCGATGCAATCAACCACAGAAGACTTCACATGGACGGTGCATGGTCGACCTGTGATGCCCAGATGCTGCGTAAGCGATGTCCATACACGAGCCAGAGTAGTCTGCCACTGCAGTTTGCCCATATCTTCAACTGAATCCAGAAGTTGGAGTTCTTCTGGCGAATATTTGGCCAGGACATGGTCGAGATCCGCAGTACGCAACACTTCGGAAAACGTCAGTACCTTAGCAAGGCTAGGTCGAGACGCGCCGGTGGGGCAGAAGTATGCGCGGTCAAAGCCTTGCTGGAGCAGAGGGGCGAGCATGCTAGCCACGTTGCGCTCGTGATGGATCGTGAAGAAGAGCACGCGCATGGTATTGGCTGATTGATGCGGGGGAGATTTCGCCGTCGAAGATCCATACCATTCGGCGCAGCACTCAATGCTGCGCAACGTGTGAGCACCGTCAATGTAGAATCGTGTGCCGTGTTCAAGATCGTCCACTTGGTGCGACCGAGCAGGCCAGAAGGCGTGCTTTAGACCCTCTCTCACGACAGGCTCCAGAATAGTCGAGAAATCGACGGTCTGATTGCTGCGCTCAGTGCTACGCTTGTGCTGAAGCCATGTTGCAGCGAGCATGGCAGCAAGTCCAGCGTTCGTGCGTTGGTAGTCGCCCTGGAGCCCAAGTTCGCATGAAGCGCCGTCCGGACCCATGTTGTCCAGCATAGGCACGGCCACTACACTAGTCTGGCTTTCTTCTGCGCACTTGAGCAGCATCTCCATGGCGAGTGGCGGCTGGGCACTAGTGAATGCCGGGACGCCTTTCTTGAAGATGCCTCCCTTGGCGTACGCGATCTTGTCCAGAGTGTTGCCGAGAATTTGGGTGTGGTCGAGATCAAGCGTCGTGACGCCGCAGACGACTGGCTTAGGGATGACGTTGGTCGCGTCAAGACGGCCGCCGATTCCGACCTCCAGGATGACGACGTCGACTCGCTCCTCAGCAAACGTGTGCAGCGCCATGAGAGTGAGGAAGCGGAAGAACCAGGCCATGGGAGGGTACTCGCCGCTTTGGTCGGCCGTTCGCTCGAGACCGTCCCAGACGGCATTAAAGTGTTTGAGAAAGAGCTGCTCCGAGATCGGCTTGCCGTTGATGCGGAACCGCTCGCAGGGCGAGATGAGATGCGGTGACGTGAAGAGACCGGTCTTGTACCCAGCTTGGCGAAGAATGCGCTCGACCATGGCGCAGGTGGAGCCCTTGCCCTTGGTGCCGGAGATGTGGATGACCGAGAGCTTCTCGTTCACCGTCTCTGTGAGGCCCAACCGCGAGAGGTAGTGCTGCATCATGGCGATCGTCTCCTCGCGGGTCGAGATATTGCGATCTTTTCCCGGCTGCAAGTCCTTGAACGTGGAGCTCACCTTGAGCAGGCGATTCAGAGCCGCGTCAACGCTCTCCTTAAGGTTGTCCACGCCCAAGAGCGATCCTCTGACCGCAGCCGGAGGCGCTTGAGCGGTCGATCCGGCGCCGGCAGCAGCAGCGTTGAGCGTCATCCCAATCCAAAATGGCGGTTCCTGAACCAGTGGCGGTGGGTCACTCGTCGGCCAATCAGCAGCGAGATAGGAACACACCTCGCCGACCAGATAGGAAGGTACGGTACTGTTTTACAAACGAGAGCGAATCATAAGCATAATCTATTGGAACAAGCTTCCAGGACTACCCTCCCTCCAGACACTGCGAGACCGGACACCCTTCAGCCAAATGGAGTGATCGGTGCGGAGCCTGCCCCGCTCTGGTCGTCGTGGCTCAGCTCAAGGCATTGGTGCTTCAAAGACGACAACTTCTCCCGAATCAGATCCAGCGCACAGATCACCACTTCTTCTGGACGCAGCTGGCCAGTGGTCTGCATAACAATCAAGCATTGTTAGAGCCAGAAGCCTCGAGTGTCCATACGCCCACGCACCTCAACGGAGAAGATAAACTTGTCTTCCCGCATGCGCACGCTCACGGCCGAGTCGTCTTCCGGATTGTCCTTGAACGAGTCCGCTACCTTGACGCACTCATCGCAGTACATGCAGCGCATGGCGTCGTTCACAGTAAACTGTTCGCAACAGAATCATGAGCATGCTGATCGCATTTGGTCAATCGCTGCCGTTGTCTCTATACCTGGTCATAGTTCTCGTCTGTCTCGTACACCTCAGCAGGACAACTCTTGTACAGCTCGGCCTTCTGCTCTGGTGTGAACGTATTGAGCACGGCCTGGTTCAGTGTGATGATCGGCTCGTACATGAAGGTGGCCACAGCCACGGGAGACCACTTGGCGTGTTCCTTGCCAATACCCTACGCAGAGATAGAGAGACTAGTCAGCTGCTCTTCAGTTTGCCTGTCCGCTGTCTGCTACTCACCAACTTGGCGATAGCAGTCAGTCGTAGACGCTGGCCAGGACCGAGTTTGGCGATGATCACACCGCTGTCCTGCGTGTTGTTGAGCTCTTCTTCCGACGAGAAGTTGACGGGTCGGATGTAAGGATCCAGCGATCGCAACGCCACTGAAGTGACGACACACACGCCCTGATCTGCGGTCACATCCAGCTCAAACTCCACTGAGCAGTTGGGGCAGTGCTCGTCACAGTCGCAATCCTGCAAGCCAGCAAGCGTCAGCGTTGTCAAACACAGCTTCAACGGATCAGACTGCCAATGCGAACCTGCGAGTAAACGAAGCGCTGGCGGAAGTTCTCCAGGCCTCCGTCAAAGTAGAGCGGGATCATGCCGAGGCGGTGCGCCAGAAACTCGTCGGTCATGACGGACGTGTTGATCTCGATGGAGACAAGGTCGATGGCCAGCGTGGGCACCTCTGCGATCATGACGCGGCGGATGGCGTTGGCCACACTGGCGTCCGTGTCCGAGAGCTCGAACTTGATGAAGTCATCGCGCAACTCCTGGATCTCGATCTGCGGGAAGCGCGGGTTGGGCATCTCGACTCCTGTGCCACCAGACACGCAGGCAAATGGTGATGCCGGCGGGTCGGAGGGATGAGGGGGCGACACCCATGACCCGTCTCGACCCATCCAGATCAACCCGCCTCTCTCTTTAAGTGTAACCCAGGCACCGTAACCTGTCTGTTAACGTATCTCAGTGTATTGAAGTGGAATATACGTAAATGCAGTAGCAAGACCTAGAGCGCTCCTAAGGGGCGACCAGAGCCCCAAGCGTAGCCAGCATTGCCTGGCGCAGCTGCAGCAGCTGCGGCAGCGCCAGGGCGAGCTCCGATAATGGGAGTACCCCCCACATTCTGAGGCGATGGGAACATGGTGACGCTATTTCAAGCAGAGAGTCAGTAGAAGACTCAAGTCAGCTGCATGTACTAGCAAGCACGTACAAAATGGACGGCGTCTGGATCAGATTCCAGCCCTTGGTGTTGGGCAACACGTCCAAAAGGAAGTAGTAGATATGGCCGGCAACCACTCCAAGGATGTCCATGATGGGGTTGTTGCCCACGAGAACGGAAAAGCCGATCAGTGCCCACGGTAGGTAGAGGCCCTCAAAGCGGAATCCTGTGCGTACAGCACAAGTGATGGGAACAAAGCATCTAGTGACACAGTATCTAGTATACCATACCCCAGATTGCCACGGGGGCGGTGGCGTAGCGACGACTCCAGACGTAGACGATCATAAAGATCAGCGACGTGCCCAGGAACGGCAGTTCCATGAAGAACGCAATGATCTGAACCACCAGAGCAACGATCCTTAGAGTCCTGGTATGTCTGCATAAGGTTACGCTTCCAGCGGATACGTACCCACAAGATTACGGCGCCAAAGAAGAGCATGAAGGCGTAGTCCGCCGTGGGGCCACCTCCGCTTGGGAACGGGTCTTCTTCCAAGCGAGATGAGTAGTTGGTGCTGCGTAGAGAGGTCAAGTGTTAGTACCTGCGACTGCTAGTGAACGGCTATGCTGCTGTACTTACAGAATCATGAGCTGCATGAGGAACGGGAAGCCGAAGCTGCCGAGGAAGACGAAGTTGGTTGTCAACCGCCACACTTGGAAGTGGTTCCAGACGAGATCGAAGTCTAGATAAAGCGATCGGGGATTCAGGAAGCCCAGACTGCTGAGGCATGTGGACAGGAAGCAGGCCGTGAGGTAGAAACGCGTGATCTGTGGCAGGCCGTAATACCAGCCCTCGATTCCCTGCGCCATGCTCTCTCTGCTGCGACTGCTTACGCGGCACTCGATGGTACGTCGATGCTTTCAATAGAGCTCTCTTTCAAAAATAGTGTGGTATGATCGATTGCACACAAACTTATTGAATCAAAGAGCCCTAATTTAACGTACCAATACGCAACTTAAATGTAGTGTCATGCACCGGGAAGCTTGGTGTTGAAGACCTCGACAGTCTTGGTCAGAGCTCCGGCCAAAGGCGCGACCACAAAGTCCGGCGTGTCCTTGCAACCAATTTCCAGAATAGAAGCTGCCGTGGGTACGAAGAACCTTGTGCCACGCGAGTGGCGCATGCCCTTACCGGCTGCGTGGGCAAGAGACGACTGCCACATCTCGAATTCCTGCGCAGTAGGAGCCAATAACAGCACCTCTGACTGCACACGCTCGACAACTTGGCCTCCATCCATCTGTAACGACACCAGTGGCTGGTTTCGCACAGAGTTCGTGATCCGGATGCTGAGTCCCGCGCTTGCATCCGTCTCCAATCGTACATTACCCAGCGGAATAATACCGCGCAGTTCCTTCTGACTTGAAAAATAGTAAAGACAATTACGACTGAGCACGAACCACCGCTTGACAGTCGTGAAGCCTCCTTTCTTGAGCAAGTAGCCATTAAGACTCGTGTCCGACGGCCATAACTCCTGCTCTTCAGCTGTGGCAGTACCAAAACTGTGCCACATGAGATCCAAAAACACGTTCATATCACGCTCTTGATTGTCTAGCGCCTTCAGCGACGGTCTCGAACGAGGACCAGTAGGTAGACTGTCGACACCGACACTTAAGTGAAGGCAGATTTTAGAGCCCTTGAGCCACTCCACTCGATAAATGTACCGCAGCGGCGTCATCCACTCTACGACCGGGTTCGCAAACGACCCAACGTTGATATATAAGGCTCTCTGTTCTGTGACAATGAGCCAGTGTGACAATTGAACTTTGAGCTTCGCGTTCTGGTCATCCCCATCGACAGATTGGATTGAAGCTTCATTCGTCTTCAACACCTGACCATCACGTTTAGCTCCGTAGACATGCTCGTTGGAGCTCTCAAACTGAATCGTAAGGGGACGAGAAGTCCCTCGGATGAGCGCAAGCGTCTCATTGAACCCAATATCACGCACGTCAATTCCTCCAATCGCCAAAAGACAGTCACCTTCCTGCAGGATCTTTTGATCAGGCTCAATCTTTGTCGGCACAGAAATTTGATGGCGCAGGGATTCATCGAAGGCCTTCACAGTCACGTTTTCGCAGTAGAAGTCCGTCTCGAGGTCCAGGCCCAGCTTTTTCTGGTAAAACACAACCTCATACACCAGTTTGCGCGAATCAAGCTCTAAAGTTGCCGTACTTTCACCTTGTTCCTGCAGACTTCGACGAAGAGAGTTCGTTCGCTCTCGACTTGAATCGTTCCTCCGCCGACGGTCACGAGCCTCCTTTGTCAGCTCTGAAGCCGACAGCGATTGCATGATTTCATGGTAGAAAATAATTTTCTCGCCAGCCAATTTAGCGCCACCCGTTTTCTTCAGCAGATCGAATGCAATTGTGTCAGCTTCCTTGTAACACTTTAATTCGTTGTAGCGACCGAATACACGCGGTCGCCGTACTCGTCGCATGTCATGGCTGTTGTGAAACGATCTGTTGCGCACACCTTGCGTCGCTCGAGAGGCAAAATCAAAAATTCCCGCAACAGGTTTCACCGGTAAGCCAATAATTCCGGTGACAGTTCCTTTGACAAAGCCCAAGGCACCGTTTTCTTGCGCACCTCGCATTGGCCCCATCACCAAGCCTGTGACACCCTCGTAGACACCTAGACTGAATTCTTTTGAGCCCTGGACCAGGCCGTCTCGAATACTGCGAACGTGATGGCGTCGTGCACGAGCGCGAACCTGTTGGTAATGATCGTCAAGACTTAAATTGGCCAGACCTTGACCGAACGTGCCTGAAATCTTGCTGGCAGCATCAAACGTGCCATCAATTGTGTTCGACACCAAACTTGCTGTTCCTTTAGCAAGACCTTTGCTAAATCCTTTGCCACCGACTTTTAGTCCTTCCAAAGGCTCGTAGACGAAATCACGAACACCAGTTCCAATGTGATCCAGGAATCCAACAGGATTGCCCAGAAAGTCAAATGAACCCAGCACTTTGTGCAGCTGCTTCCAGAGCTGGCGCGTGTAGTATTTGGAAACGCGGCGAGATAAGTCACCCCCAGTGCCAAACGCATGTTCAATCATCAGCGCATTCAGTCGGACTGGAGCATTATCCAGATCCGGAATGTGCGTTGTCAGGCTAGGAATCGCCCATGTGACAGCTGATGTTTGGGCATCGTCCGATCCATCACGGTCAATATCCAATAATTGCCGAGACGACGACGGTGTTGACGCGGTGCGACGAAGGTCGTCTCCCAAATGGCGGCTGTGGGGGCGACTTGATGACTCACGGAGGAGCATTGTTGTTTTGGTTTGAAATACGTCGCTTCTGAAGGTGATGTCGAACTCTATTGGGTGGAGATGTAATAACGCGAAGTACACTTTTCTCACTTCTGTCGACGACGACGACATTGAAAGATGCAAACTTTTCAGCGGATCGAGATCAGCATTACAAGTTTGTTCCTTGTACTCGGCTAAAGATTCAGTCATTGTTTCGCTCGGTATACTCTTCATGCGTATTTCGCCGCCGCGCTTTTGAGTCTTATGTTGCCCCCAAGATTGAGTCATCTACAACAATCACGATACGAGTGTATGTTAGTCAACACGAACACTTTAAGAGCACGAATGTACAAACCACATACCGCTGTCAAAAATGCACGCGCTGACACCAGAAATTCTTCATCTAACTGAGTGATGACGGGGTGAAGCCAAAAGGAGAAATGCTCGTAATAATCCGTAGTTCCTTGCTCATTGGACCATGTGCAGCACAAATGGACTGCAGCAATATTCGGCTGACGATATTTGCAATCAGCACAGCTAAAAAGATTTTCATTGACAACCAATCCTGTGGCGTCCAGAGAGGACTCTGGATCCAAGTAAGACCTTCCAGCCATGGCCGCAATGTCTTCCTCTAAGTCACTGATTGATCTCTTCCGCTCTGTAGGTGTGCTTGCTTCTTTATGTACTCGTGGGCAAAGCAGCTTGCTGAAAGTGGCCTCAACACTCTGGTTATCAACTTGCACGTCATCGAGCGTCGCATTCAATCTCATTTTCGCATTCACACGAGAGTAGCGGACATTGATACCACCCAAGTAGATGTAAATCAATTCCATCGGAATTTCATTCACGCATGAAATTCCAAATCCATCAACTCGCAAGTGCAATGAAATGCCATTTGTTGCAAGAGCATCTATAGCGTTGTTGGTAGATGCTTCACTCGCAGTCGGCGAGCTCGATGAAACCGAGTTAGCACTCGACATGTCGTGTTTGTTGTCCTTGTCAACAAAATCTTCTTCTCCACCTTCGTAAATTTCCAGCACTTTAGTCGGTCCATCTGCTCGGATTCGAGTGTGGACGTAAGTTTTTGCATTTTGAACAATAGAGATTGGGTCTCTTGATGCTGATCGATGTGCTTTCCCAATTTCGGGCTCTGTTATCAAATCATCGTCACTAGATTGTTCATGAACAGTTTTGCGCTGTCCGTCGCGTACAGCGGCACGAAGACGCCGTACCCATGTTTTTGCCGCTTGAGGTGTTTTAGCCTTTAAATCGTAGCATTTCGTCGTAGTAATGATCGAAAACTGAGTCGATCCGGTGATCTTCATGTTCATCTTGGATGAGCTGCTTCTAGTTGACAACTGTGATATCTGCGACGCATCATCTGAATCAATCGAATCAATGTCATCTGATAGATTTATGGATTCTACAGTGTACCACACATTCTTGGAGCACTGAAAACTTAAATCTGCGCTTCCATGAGAAGAAAGCTGAAGAGCTTTAAGCACCCCCAATTGAAGCATTTCCTGTGCGGTTGCAAAAGCCTGGTTTTTTGAGCTCGCATGCTGCTCATTGATCAAGAATTCAACAAGTCCGTCACCGCTCACGTAAAATCCTTTTTGGGAAATGCGCACCTTTTCAGCCTCCTCATTTTCAACCATATCATCCACAAATCGTTCAGATGCTTCACAAAGGACCCCAGACGATGTCATTAAAACAGCTAATTGCACCAGCTCACTCGCACGAGCTCCGTCGTCGTCATCTTCACCATTTCCTCCACGCCCTAGCTGTTTGGATGAACTTCCAAAAATCGATCCAGAGATACTAGAGACAAATCCATTAAGCGAAATAAATCCTCCTTTAGAAGGAGCTTCAGCAGTCTTCTCAAAAATGGCGATCCCTCCGGCGCCAGGTATATCCGAATTTGACCGTAAATCAACAACACCCAATAATTCTTGATCTGTCTCGCTTGCGAAATAGTACAGCATGTGCTCATAAAGCCGAAAATACTTCTTCGCCCACTTCAGCAAGTTATCTTTTTTTAACAGATAGCCCTTGTGATCGGGTTTCAGAAACAGCTGCGATGGGAGAGACCGATGCAACTGAATACGTTTGTGGGACATCATTTGATCTAAATTGTATTCCCTGATTTCAACTGCGTCTTTTTCCGAGTCAGTTCCAGTTGTAGACGAGGTAACTCGCATAAATCGCACTTGCAAAGAACGCGACGATGAACTCGACCCACCACCAGAGAACGTTTGATCTGCACTTACTTGAGATGTTGACGTCTTGTCGTTACTATGCAAATGATCCCAAGAGTAAGCGCATGATGTTCGAGGTAGGAGCTCATCAAAATCCTTCGATCCACCCCAGTTCGTTTGCTTGTATTGGATGCGAAAGGATGTCATGTTGTCGATTCGATACGGAGGGAAGCGTCTTGACTCTTCTCGAAATGCCAAAACTATAGATCCGCCAATCATCTCAATCTGGCATTGCATAATGTAGATTTGCGAAGGACTATTGGTGTCACGAAGTTTCAGATATGTCGTTCCAATCGAATTAATGCGGAAACTACCGCACCAGGTGTACTTGTGCAGCAAAGTCACCTCTAGCAACTTCTCTTTAGAAGAACTGGGCCAGTGAAACGGTACAACATCGTTTGCTGCCAAATGAAATGTTTGTGGTGCATTTAGTTGCCGGTACTTGATGGTTTCTTGAGTCCTATTAATCAGAATATACCGCGGAACAATCGTTGCAACGATTGTGTCAGAATACCTCCCAGTACCATAACAACTCCAAAGCGCCAGTTCTTGACTTCCTTTTCGCAATTCACTAGCCTGCTCTTGATCATATACTTCGTTCGTGAGTGTGATTACTTGCGCAACACCTGAATTTCCCATAGCATTGCGATTAAGCCGAATGACTTCAGACCATGGGGAAGTGTGCGATTTCATACGAAGCACGTCCCAATTTTTTCCTCCGCTACCGTACAATAGAACTTCACGCCATGCCATCGGTCGATTTTGAGCTGGATTGGTACGTTTAGAGCTTGTTAGTAGCGATCGAGGTGTTGCATGATGGGAACTTGCAGTGCTGGTTTCATCATACAGTCGAATAGTTGTCATCGTCATATTGTGACATAAATGCAACCCGTGATGGCGTCCAGCTTTCCCGAGTCGTGATTCCATAGGAACACGTCGACCGTACCATCGGTCGCCTTCTGGGCGTCCGGCACTTCGAAGTGATACAAATCTAGGCAATACGAGCTCGTAAAAATCAAAATCTTCTGGATCTAAAACCCCTTGAAAGCCGCAAGTCATGCAAACCAGGTCAAAAACATCGGATAAAAGGTAGCTTGCTGGCACTTCAACCACAACGAATGCAAACCGGTTTTGAGGCAAGTAAACTTGGATGGGATAAACTTTTTCGTTCGGTAAAAGTTTCAAAGGAGATGAATCATTAAGTCCACTCATTCCTTTCTGTTGAGCTCGAACGGATACTGGATCAACTGATAATGCATCTTGATAAGATCGAGTCGAATCCAGATCTGAAAAAGCGTATTTTTGCCGAGAAGTTCGTGATGCAGACGAAGCAGCGGCATCACCATTTATACCTGCAATCGTGGCAGGGTGTAACGGTGCTGGAGCGTTAAATCTTTGCATTGACCTAGCCATCCCAGTAATAGGAAGTGATTCTAATTCAAGACTGCCAACAATCGGTGCCGCATCAATATCCATGGGGCTAATGATCTCACTGTCAGTTGGAGATAAGAGTGACGGCCTCGCATCATCATAGAATGAAGGAGATCGGTGACCATTTCCATTATCGGTAACATCTGTGGAATCGTCCAGCTCTGATCGAAGCTCTTGAGTTGACCCGATTGAAAATGAAACACAAATATCACCTCGGTGAGCATGGGTCTGGTTTGAGCGAGCGTTTTTCCGCTCTCGCGAAGACTTTCTCTTGAGAAGTTTGTACCAATTAAAAGCAGTGGCATTCTTTGGATCCTTCAAAATGCTTTCTAATTTGACAGCAGCTACACCCAAGCAAGTATCAATACCATACCGAACATTTCGAACCTCAATTATCACCCTCGCCATTTCAAGTGATTGAATTTCTGCTGGAAAACGAAGTAAGAGCGTGTTGTGAAGCCTAGCATCCCATTTCGGATTAAGTCCACCAGACGGCGCTGGCTTCGTTGTTGCAGAGCAAATCACTTTCATCTGTGGCTTTTCCAGGTTTCTGTCTTGATAATTCTTCAGAACATAGAGTGATGCGGTCACGTACGGGCTTTGGGAACCAAAATACTGAGAGTTATACAAATCTTTGCCCTCTTTGACGACAACAATAAGTGCCACAGGGTTTGTTGAGGCTTTCATCTTTTGAAGGCGAGTCAAGGCCACTTCTCTAGTCGCCTCACCATGAAAGGATAGCGTGCGGGATGAAAAGATTGCCGTTTGATCAGCGTGATCCGATGGACGTCGATGAACATACTTGAATATGGACTCCAAACGTTTTGACGAAGAACTTCCAGTACAGCAGTATTCTAAATCAAGATCAGAATGATTTACTATCCAAATTGAACAATATACGATCACATCACGCCCAGTCAATTTTACTTGAAGCTGTAAATTGGGAACATTGCCTTGTTCCATGGGAACATCACGATCAAAAACACGTCCATGCAATTTAACAGGCTCGATTGTGTCTTTGTATGGAAGAGTGTACGCTGGGTTCTTCGGGTTGATTATCATCTTCGGTGTACTCCAGTTGTAATTTTCAAGTCGAAAAGAAATATACAGCAACGCTGCAGGATCGACCTGAAAAAGAGGTAACACGTTTCCAACAGCCAAAATGCCTTCCGCAATTAGCTGCAATGATCCATTTAGAAGCCGATACGCCACCGGCGTAGCTAAACGGTTGTGAACGGTGAAAAATGGAGATACAGACAAATGATAGAGACTTGAATTTGTTGCTTCATATAGACCACGGCGCTGATTAGCCGCTCTTGCTTCGTCCAGTTCATAATTCACTTCGCGCAAAGGATGATTTATCCTTCGACGCTGGTTCCCGTCAGAGAACACGTTCAAAAACTCATCTTCAACTTTTGCGTTCTCCTCCTCTTCGATTTGTGGAAGATTTTCCGTTTTTGCTAATGGCGTCGTCGGCTCTTCAATACTAGAGAATGTCGCCCGCATCAAATAATAGGCCTCCACATCGTAAGTGCATTTCCACGCAGGCAAATCCCGAACAACATAGCCGGTTAGTGGTGCAGTCGACGTTGAACCTGGATTCAGTGCGGACACAGCAGGAACGCTTTGCAGTTCATCCAGAGAAACAAACTTTTCGAAGTTGCAATCACAACTTCCAGAGCGAATAAATCGTTTTGTGTTGCACGACTTCACAACCCGCACTTCGTCACCAAGTTCTTCGAGACTTGTTGCGAGCGGTGCATATTGCACAGTCGGGGATGGGCGAATACTGATTTTGCTTTGTGGGTGGATAAGTTGTAATGGTACGTAGCATACTTGTTCTCGTTCAATAATCCACTCCTTCACGCATCCCCCATCCCGTGGTGAAAATGCCCATACCATCAACGGGACAGATGCTCGGTTCTGAAGTACAATTTGCGAATGCAGGGTGATCAGTTTACTCCCATCAGCTTGAATATTAATCTCAGCCACTAGGATAGGGGGTGAAAGGTCTTCGCCGTTGTCTACTTCGTCGTCCAAATCAATGTCAACGACATTTGGACTCACTACTTCTCGGAGAGGAACTGATACATGGCCTACAACATCTACCACAACGGGGTTTGCACTTACCCACTTATTGTCGTTCAGCCAAACAGAAAGAGTGTGATTTGCTGTCAGTGCGTTCTGATCTGATTGACGCAAGAATCGATCTGTTGAAGCGCTATCAAAACTGCGCATGTCGCCCTGTTCTCTGCAGTCAACGGAAACTCTTGATTCGTTACTCACCAGTTGCTGAATAACATTGCCTTTACCACGCCGAAAACTAAACTTCAGGTCCATTCCCGTTTTGTTTTGAATCCAAAACGGAGAAGTTGATTTGGACCCCGACGTAACAAAATCCGCCTGCTTCAAGGCCTCAGAAGATAGCAAGGGGGCCATCGCGGGTGTGATGTTGACATTAACTGTATTTGGCAGATTTGCAAAAACTTCGACATGGCTAGATTGATCCAAATTTCGATGAATCCGAACTTGGGCCAGAAAAGGCTCGACTAATGGTTCCCATCGATAAATGCTGTTATTGAAATAATTGAAAGCCATTATTCCGCCAAGCACAGTCGAAAAATCCTCGTCTTTGATATATTCGCAGACGATTTCACTCATTTGAAAGTCTGCGATCGGGATGCCCAAGCTATTGTTCACGAGCACAAGACGCACTTCGCCAACATCTCCCAGTAACTTATCGACTGTATATGTAGTAGTGTGCTTCGCTGCACCATCTTTGGTCACTGATGGCGGGTAGTTTTTTTTCGAATTCTTCGGACCAACTGGGGCTGGAGACCATTCCAAATAATTGTTCACGATATTCATAAATAAGCTAGCATCTTGAACTGAAAAGCGACTCTCAACAGGTGCCAACACAAATGAATTCCGCCGAGTTAAAGATGCGGATCCCTCGACTAAGTGATCAAAAACAAGCTGGAACGAATTTGATAATGGGAACGAGGCATCGATCTGCATTAAAGCATGAACAACAGATCAGATCGTTATCCCGACATGTTACCTAATAGTACCAGCAAGAAAATGTACCTGCAAATCTGGAAGTTGTGAAAAGTATACCCCACGTTGATCAAACACAAAATGGCACTTCTTCAAGTCAAGCATCTCCTCATATTTCTGAGAGCTTGAAAATGCAATTGAAATGTCCGTCAACAACACCAATGCTCGGGAATCAATCTTCCGGAAGTCTTCTAAGAGTGAAAACAGACATCCATTTGACAATATTTGCAACTCCATTTTTTTCCACTCAGGAGGCGGAAGTGGCATGAATCCCACATTGAAGTCCAAGTAATTTTCCGCGACGATAGGATACACGAAGAATTCTACAAGCTCACTAATTGCTGGGTACACAACCAGACAATTTGTGTTGTTGAGTTTTACAGTGTACGTGCTGTCAGTCCAGTTAGCCTTCTGACGGTATTCAATTTGATGCCCATCTCCTGGCAGTGGTCTACACATCTCTGACGCAGTAGTGCAGCGTGTCGGCCTGACATCTGTTGCGCTGAAGGCCAATGCAGACGCGCATATCTCTAGTGAATCATCCGTGCGCAAAATAAACGCCAATTCAAACTGCTCAAAAAATATATCCGCGATAGAATGCTCGGCACACGAGACTCGAAGTGCAGCATCTGCAACCTTGATAGGAATTCGCATCCAAATGGCATTGCAGAAATCGTGCTCATAGTGATGACCGTGACACATGTCACATAATGGGTACACGTCTTCATCCACAATAAACGATTTCTCCTGAAAGTTTTCAAATATAATACCCAAAAGCAGCTTGTATTGGTCTGCGCTAGCACCAACACTTAACTCATTTAACGACAAATTAACCCCCAAGTAGGAGCTCAAAGATGTTTCTGACAGACTTTCAGGTTCCCAGTCAAGCCTGCCCATCAACAATGCATGGTGAAAAAGGGGAGCCGACGAATTTGAAGTCATACCACTAAGATCAACAAGCTCGAACTCAAACAGCCCCATTGAGGTGGTTGACATGTCTTCACCAGACGATAATGGAAGACGCACGGTGGTTTCAGATGCCGCACGTGCATCGTGAAATTCAGCATCATCGGCAGCAAACAATGACGCGACTAAATGCTGTGACATGCTTGTCACTGCTTCTCGTATATTTTCCAGCGAATTTGATTGACTACTAGATGTGATCGAAGCACCACTTGGTATGAAAATCAAACTATCCCGACTGCTCTGGTTCAATAGATCACCTTCAGCTTTAGCAACTTCGATGGCGTTGTCGACATCTTTCAGGTATTCACCAAGAAGCTCGAGCTGTTTGTCTAATGTCAGCAATTTATTATGAATAATCTTGACGGCTTCTTCAGCAGCTGGAAGTGCTTCAAAACCTTCATGGAGATAGTTTTGAGCTTGTTGTGTTGCACTCTTCAAATCAATGAACAACTGACTTCTGTTGCTTAATATTCGAGATCGCTGATTCATCACCAATCGTCGAAGATTTCTTAGCTCTGTTCGACGAATTTGTTGCGCTTTAGCAGCAGCTCCAGATACAGTACTACTATGGGATAGACGCTCCTCTTCACCGAAATTTCCATTCTGCAAAAAAATGGAGTCACTCGCCTCAATTCCAGCACTCCATAGACGTGCATTCGTGCTATGAAGTATGATACTGTCCGTTGAAAACGAGTTGCGGGGTAATATATACGTCAAATCATTGGCAACAACCTCGTATTGTATAAGAGGGCTCTTTCGTACACCGGAATGATTGACTTCATTTGAAGAATCTCCCAACACTGAACAGTATTCAGACAGAATCTCTTTCAAGCAATTTGGAAATTGTGACATGTCAACAGCGAATAGTTTTACAACATCCTCGGCTTTCTGATGACTCGGAATATTGCCAAAACGATTAGAAAACGTTGGAATGATGTGATCATAGACATAATGCTGAAATTGTTTCACGACTCGATGTAGATGAACGACACACACTGAATCCAGACGAACTTGAACAAGTATCAGGGGCAAGTTCATGCCGCAGTCATTGCCATCCGCTGAGCACCCCCGTTTGCCGCTGATTACAAAATCAACAACATTTTTTAAACCAAACGATCCGATATCAGATCGTCCAGCCATCACATGCTGATTTGACCCAATAAAATGACGATTTGATATGTCCGAGTATCCATCAGGCTTTGTTTTTGAATGAGTCGAGTCGACAACCTGCAGATTTCGAATCACACCTTTGACGTCAAAGATAGACGCAGTATTAAAGCACGTCTGTAATGAAAGACTGTCGAACTCCAGAAGCCCAATTTCGACAGGATCCGTTGTAGGTGTTCCCGGTGCACTTACAGATACCTGATCGTAATGTAAAATGCTAATTTGGCACGCTTGCGAAACAACCAGAGATAAAATAAATTTGTCGTCGTTCCGTAGAGCTTTGGATCTTTTCATCATTGAATAGTGAGCTTGTAATTTTGCAAGATTTTGTCGAAATGCGTCGATATCATAGCCATAACTTGTCGACACAATGAAACCTAACTGAAAATTATCATAGCACGACGCTATTATATCTGATACTCGCTTAACACTTTGTGGCGAAAAAGCACCCGAAATCCTTTCCATTTGAACATTCATTTCCGTATGTTGGCCCATGTACGGGAGCAATAAACGAACTTCATTTGTTCCATGTATTGTTTCTGCCACCGTATTTGCATACAACCATTCTTCTTGATACCATAAAGTCAGAGCTGGGTTCGATAACCGTGGGTTTCCTGTGCTGTAAAAAATTGAATGCGCATTTTCCTGAAGGCTAATAGAGAATGCTGTCAATTGCAGCGCGGACATCATCGTGCAATGGCTGCGTGAACAGTTCAAATCCTTGATTAATAACAATAGTCGTGAAGTGGATCTTGACTTATCGCAAAAGGAAACCTGTAACTCTGGGATTGAAATTGTCCATTTTGATGTACAAACATTTTTTGGTGGATATTTTCCATCTCGCAAGTATAAGTTCCGATCTTTGCCTCCAGGATCAGTATCTGGCATAAAAAAGATCCATTTTCCAATAGTCCACGATAAAGTCTCAATTTCATGTGTCTCCCAACTAATGCAAACCAATGGTAAACTCAAGGCATACGTGTACATCGCTGTTTCACTAGCAGTAATTTGGATGCTCTCGTTTTGAGATCCACTGTCATCGGGGGATATATGCTTGCAAACGTATTGCTCTGGAGACCATTTCGTGCGTGAATGACTTTGCATCGACATACAGATGTTTTCAAATAGCACGATTTCGTGGACATTGATATTTCTATTCGTATCCATTGCAGAATGTAGTGATACCATGTCATTCGTGCTAGATAAAAGGCGAAACCTCGTCAAGTCGAAAGTAGTGGTCAATTTGTTTTGAGTCTCGGACGTCTTTGTCGATAAACCCACGACTTCGATTCCAAAGCTGACGTGAGTGTGAGCTGAAAACAATAAACGGAAGCTATCCATGTTAATCGATAACTTCGAAATTGGAGCTATCCGAGCTTCCTCTCGAGTAATCAGTTTGCTAGGATGGAATAAATTCCACTCATTCCACCACACATAAACTGGACTAAAAAGTGTCATCCACATAACCAATGTTTCGTCCTTCAAGGAAAGCACAAATTTGTGCCTCAATTGGAAACTCATTGACGGCTGATGACCAACTAAACGACTCTGATACGCTGGAATCATGCAGGATATGTCGAGTAAAGGAAGGTCATCACAATCGGATAAGCCATCAAAAATGCTGTACATCGTCGTGCTCCCACATTGCTCCAGCATAGTTAAAGATCGCACCATCAGTTGTAATTCGTCCTCGACGCATGATTGCTTCATGCTAGCTCTTGTTTCACCAAGTATCCAATCCCAAGTGAAGCGATCGTTTGATTTTAATACTGAATCGTCTCTATCGCGTGAGAAAAAAGTGAGATGAAGTCCATCACTTAAAACTGTGCGAATGCACAAACTTGGAGGAGTTATCGCATCTTCAAACTCGTCGTCATCGTCATCATCACTATCCCCCGCGAGGACTAGCGTTTCACCCACCACAGCATCTATGCAGTCTGACAACAACCATTGTTTCGCATATGCAAGCACCATGACGAACCCTTCTGGGCGTGATGCTTGTTGCTGGGTCATCGCTGCCAAACGATCATATTCATCGTACGGTGCCTTTACTTCCATCAATATCGAATACAGGACATCAAGATGCTCTGGACCGAAATGAACACGCGGTTGATGAGATTTCATCGATTTTTCCAGCCCGTTGCAAATTTTGCAAACTTCACTTTGAGATGTTGGGCGGCAACCAATGTCAAAGTCTATCTCGACATCTGGAAAAGATGAATGGGCACTTTGATAGTAGAGTCCAACCTAAAAATTCACGTTTACGAGGTCATCAGCCTTCCCATTCAAGGTACCAAAAGCAGTAATATCACATACCTTCATGACACTATACCAGTCATGTAATAAATATTCTTGGCGGATCTGAGGAGTTCCTTCAGGATCCGCCGATGCCGCATCACGATACTCGATATACGTAGACACCCGCTCAATAGTCACGAGCTAAGAGGACCAGAACTAATCGTCAATAGAGCAAAAAGCGTAGCATGCCCAAATCTTCGTACCTTCCGGGATTCCATGTTGGTATTGGATTGAGGTGTAAATTCAAGCTTCCAGTCGGCATCCGTATTGATCAAGCTAACGAAACCGATTTCGAGCGTCGCACTGCCAGGGCGCTATTCATACAAGATTGCCTACTGTTAACATCTCCAAACGCACAACAATGCAAAAACGAATGCAAGATTATACCTTAGCAATCGATTTTTCAGTGCACTCGTAGCGGATCTGGACGTCGGACAGCTCTACTTGCACGTTTGCAATGATGTGCGCGACAAGGCGAGACAAATATGTGCGATCTAGCGTGTTTCGTCAGATATACGCATCATATTTGCATGGGCAACCAGCTGCATTCAATTCGGTACGCACCATCGCCTGCATCAGCAGTGTCAATATTGTCGGTCAGTGCGTCATCACCATCAAGACCCAGCTCGAGTCCGTCGAGCACAGAGTTCGCTATCTTTGGAGTCTGGTGCAGCAACACACGGATGCCCTGCGCTTTGATAACCACTGGTTGCGTCCACAACGATCGCCACGGGATCTTGACGCTAAGGTGGTCAATCGAGCCTTTTCCGTATGATAGCCGCAGTTCGAGGTCCTGGAATGACACGTCTCCCTGCCACAGCGACAGCCGCAGCATGGACGAGTCAAAGGACACGAACTTCCCCAGCAGTCGCTGCAACAGCAGCGCTATGGCCCTCTGCAGCATCCGGCCTCGCGTCTGTCAGTCGCTCGAGTTCCCACGGACACCTGCGCACTGATTCTCTCGGAATGTGCCGTCACCTCACTGAGCGAGAGGTACTGGACCGATAGGTTAGCAAACCGGTATTTTACCACTTGCTAGGTTCAAATCTACGTTTTCCGGATAAACGTCCGGATATCGTGGTATACGGGTAGCAGTCTGATCCAACGTGCAGTCGACAATCAGCATGTGGGACGATATCCCGACCTGGCGCAGTGTGTGGGCTGGTGTGTTGCTCTTCCGCCTCTGGAACGCGCTCTTCGTGCGCACGTCTTTCAATCCGGATGAATATTGGCAGAGCACGGAAGTGGCGCATCGCATGGTCTTTGGCTATGGCCACTTGTGAGTACAATTGCCAAGGCAGGCGGGCTTTCGAGGTGTTTTGACATGTGGTGGTGCTGCAGAACGTGGGAGTGGTCGTCGGAGTTCAAGCTTCGAGGATTCGCCCATCCGGGACTGTTCGCATTGCTCTACAAGGCTCTGGAGCTGCTGGTAGGCAGCTGATGTGGGTTGCTGTTTGCTGGAAACTATCTGATAGTACCAATTGTAGCATCTTGACACGCGATGGGCAGTGGCTTATGGCCCACGCATTCTGCAGGTTCTGCGATCCCTCTTGTGGGGCTCTCAGCTAAGAGAACTGACCACGACTGTGTATTCAGGGCATCATGACGGCGCTCAGCGACTATTTCCTCTACAAGCTCGCCAACACGTATTTCGACCAACGCGCAGCCAAGTGGGCGCTTTTGTGCCACCTCTTCTCGTGGTTCATCTTCTACACCATGGTCCGACCATTTTCGAATTCGGTGGAGACTCTTTGTACCACGGCGGCGTTAGCGTATTGGCCCTGGGGCTTCTTGGTACGAGTGAAGCAAGTGTGAATGACTGCTTTGTACTCACCTGTACATGTAGGAAAATGCAGTTGGTAAGAAGACCGACGCCGATCCGTCTGCTTCGAAGAAGTACTCGAATAGAGTTCTAGCGTTAAGCCTGGCTGCTATGGGGTTTCTCTTTCGGCCAACGAATGCGGTCTTGTGGATCTTCCTTGGCGTGATGCATTTGCTTCAAACCAGCGACCCGATCCGTTTCGTTATGCTGACAGTTCTTCCGATTGCTGTCATTGTGACTGCATTAATGTTGGTCATTGATTTCATTGGCTATGGGGAATGGACGTTTGTGCCGCTCAACTTTATCAGGTTTAATATTTTGGAAGTAAGTACTTGCTGTCTGACAACCGATACTGCAGGATGGTCCGCTGACTGACGTCGAATAGGGCAAAGACAGCCTTTATGGAGTTCATCCGTGGAATTGGTACTTCAAGGAAGGGTATCCCGCTATCGCTGGCACGATCCTTCCTTTGGCTTTGACTGGATTCCTGACAGCGCCGGTACCCTTAGCTAAATGCCTTCTGCATTATGTTAGCGTCTTACGCCTGTTTTGATAGAATGGAAAGAAGGATCTCGGTCGTCTAGTCCTCTGGGGTCTTTTTGTATATAGCAACAGTGCGCACAAAGGTATGGTGGAGATTCTAACGCGTACACTGTCTCCCGATATCTCATTCATGCTCTTGTAGAATTTCGCTTTGTGCTGCCGCTGTTGCCTCCGGCTTGTGTTTATGCGGGTTACTCCGTTCGAAACTTGCAAAATGGCTTGTATGTTCAATTTCGCGAGCGCACGCAGCGAAATTTGCTTCGACTCGCAGTTTTCACTGTCATCGTGCCGAATTGCGCGGCAGCATACTACTTGAGCCGTGTACACCAGGTTCGATATATCGAATTGCTTGACTTTTAGTCTCGTTTACTGATCAGCGGGCGGCTCAACCTGTAGCGAGCGCCGGTTGAGGTCATGGACTTCCTTGCGGATAGTATAGCAGGTAAAGTGTACGCGAACGCCTATCCGAGTGTTGGTTGTATGATATCTCACGTTCTTGCCGATTATTTCAGATAACTCCGCAGTGTCAATCCATTTCTGGACTCCGTGCCACGCCACGCCGTACTACAGCTATCTGCATCAGAATGTCTCCATGTGGTTTCCAGACTGCTCTCCAAAGTGAGATATGCTTGAGCTTGCCCGAATAGTTGTGGTATGTTAATGTTGCTGACCAATGAGTACCCAGGAACCGCGAGCGATCCGAAGGAAGTGAGTCACACCAGTTGGAAACCGACCCAGCGAAATTTTTGTCGGCGAAGTATGTGTTCTCTAATTCGGTGGTATCTGCTGAATCGGATCACGTTGCGCTTCCAAATTACGTCGTGATGTTCTCAAATCTGGCGATCAAAATTGAGCCGTTGCTCGATGCCGGGTTCTACGTCAAGGTACGTGATCTGGAAATATTGCGTGCGTGTTGATGATATCAAGCTGACTATGAAAAATTGACCGGTCATTGTCGAAGGAGGCAACATTTGACCATAGCCAGACGAGTGGAGACGCTGATTCGACCGAAGTGCTCGATGAAATGCTGGTTTTTAGACGCAACTAGGTCCAGAATGGACTTTTCGCTGCTTCTTGAAGTCACGTTTGGTCGCCAATGTGCGGTGACGTACTGAAGATGATGATATGCTGTAGCTACTGTCGGGACGGTTGTAATGCTGACGAATACACGCTGTGCTGGGTATTGGCGGTCGATCGCGTTGCCGGAACATGACGGAGAAGTGCACGGGCTTGGTTATATTTAGTTGGAAGTTAAATACAATCTGGCACACAGCAAGGCCTCGTGGCGATGAGCTGTTCGTGCTGCCGCGCGACGACAGTCAGGTGACATTAACCAGCCGAATGATGATGCAAAGAGCCAAGTTCAGCACAGCGCAAGGCGATTTCAGCCTAGCGACGCGTTCGGTAGCGGTCTCCACCTCGGTCACCACCACGATCACCACCACGATCACCACGATCGTAGCCTCCACGGCCATAATCAGCCCCTCGGTCGTCATATCGGCGTTCGTAACGGTCACCGCGGTCTCCACGGTCGTCGTATCGTCTTGATGAACCACGGTCGCCACGGTCGCGGCTCCGGCTACGACGACGCTCACGATCACGACTGCGATCATGACTACGGCTATCACGGCTTTCGCGACCGCTATCGCGGCCATACTTTGTACTCGCAAGGCGGGGGCCAAGGTCTACAGCACAGCTCGTGGTCAATACCCGATGAACCCGATGATCTCATCGCTGACACTTACATTTGCCGGGAGTCTTCTCGTGGCCACGCTTTCGCTTCGCATGCTCCACTCGGATGCGACGACCTTCGATCTCCTTGCTGCACAACGAATGGAAGATTCAGATCCAGAGACACCCCGCGTCGCTTCGCGAGTACGCACCCATTAAGTTCGTTCACAGCGTCATCTGCGTCACGGTTGTCTTCAAACGTGACAAAGGCAAATCCTCGTGATTCTCGGGTGATGGGGTCGATGATAACCTCGCATTTGTCCAGTCGGCCGTATTTGGAAAAGATCTCCTCCAGCTCTGGCTGAGTGATCTGCAAGCCACACCCTATCGTCAGTCCATTGTTGTTCAAGCTCGCTGCAAGGCAAAGCAGCTACGTACACGATGTGCTAGGTTGGCCACGTAGACATTGTTGCCTGGGTTCACAATGTCGCCTCCGCCCTCCCCATCCGCGTTCTCCTTGCGCGGAGCAGGGGATCGTGATCGCGAGGCGGCGCGACCGCGCGGAGGAGACGAGTCGCGTGGGGAGCGGGGCGACTTGGAGCGACTGCGCACGTCGCGCGGGGCGCCTTCGTCGGCGGGCGAGCGTCCTTTGTCCGACATGGTCTGCCGCTTGCGCCGAAAAGAAATCTTTAACGTGTGGGGCGCGTGGGGTCGTTTCCACCAGGCTCCAGTCAACGCGCACCACGTCGTCTCTCCTCATACCCCCGGATCTTTGCATCAAATGCCACCACGTCATCCATCCTGTCGCGGCCCTCCCTTGAAGGGGTTTTTCCGAAACCCCAACCACGTGGGTTGGGCGCACTGGATAGAAAGCCTACACAACCGACCATTTACCGATCAGAAACCGGTTTTTCAAATCTATTTCGTTATGTGTGGGAAGCCAGAGCCAGAGGTGACACAGGGCGGAACTTGATGAAGCGCTGCGGAGATGGCGCATTGGGGTTCGCCTTCCGCCACGTAGCCGAGTGCTTCTTGCGGTGCTCTCGCTGCTCTTTCGGTGTCATTGTCTCCATCTTCACTACCTCGTCCTTGCAGCGCTGGCTGCAGGCGCCCAAGAATTGCTCCGCACAGGCGCTGCATTGGAGCACAAGGCCGTGGCACATGAGATTGCTGCAGTTGGTGTACTGATGACACGGCTCTCCGCACTGAAAACAGGCACCCAGCACATCCGGCGTCACCTCCTCATCCGGACTACCTTGCGTAGTCACGCAGCGCTGATCAAACACGAAGTTCTTGCCCTTGAAGAGCGAGTCGTGCACTTCATGGTCCTTGAGGAACTTCATGTAGCTCACGATGCCGCCCTTGAGCTTTTGCACATTCGAGATGTCTTTGTGCTGTCGCAGGTATGCGCCGACCTTCTCGCAGCGGATGCCGCCTGTGCAGTACATCATCACCTCGCTTGGGGGCCGGCCGTCGTGCTCTGCCTTGTGGTTCTCCAGGATCTCGTCCACGGCGTCAAAGGTGTCTCGGAATGTGTCCACCATGATTCGCGTTGCTCCATCGAAGCGGCCAATCTCGTGTTCATAGAAATTGCGCACGTCCAGCACCAATGTCGAGCTGTCGGAGGAGGCGTTGCGCTGCTGCAAGCGCGTATGCCATTCGCTTGCGGGCAGCGCATGGCCAGAGTTCTGCAGGTCCAGCGCACCGATTTCGAGTCCATCGCGCACGATTTGTTCCCGCATGCGGATGTCGAGCTTGTCAAATGGCTTAAGCACGTCTTCTCGCTTGATCAGCTGGCCGAAGTTTAGATTCTCGTGGCGGAACAAACTGGGAGCAGATCGCGCAAACGCCGATATGTTAGTCGCCGGCACGGTAAGCTGCGCATTGATTCCTTCTAGAGAGATATAGATGCGGCCGAGCACGTCCAATGCGCTCCAGTCCTTGAGCAGCATCTGTCTGAGCTTGGGCAGGTAGGCTTGCTCCAGCGGAGTGTAGTTGTACAGACTGAGATATTGGCGGTCCACCTTGCCAGGATGACTGCTGAAGACTCTCGCATTCAGCAGAGACACGTGTCGACGCGCGCGGGCATTCGGTCGGAGCAATCGCATGGTGGATGTTCACACTGTCAGCCAATGGTAGTCATGCGCTGCTCATGTTTTTGCTGCCGTCCATGCCGACAAATAACCGGTAATGCGACAGTATCGGTCGGTACATTCATAGGTATATTAATAATTCCGACTATTCCGACCACGCCAACGCTTGCTGGGTGGCTCATTGCCCTGCTGCCTCCGACTACCATAGCGACTGCTTTTGGCAGCAGATTCTTCGGCCTTCTTGGTCTTTTCCTCCTCGCACCGGGCTTCGTACTGGCGTTTGATGGCTGCCGTCTTTTTGGGGTCGTGGTGCAGAACTTCGAAACCAAAGGCCGTTGGTGCTTCACGGTCCAACAAATGACTGTCGGCTGGGATAATCGCTCCGAGAATGGAGCCCGCGAGGGGTTGAAATTGACCGCGGCGGTGGATCTCGTTCGTGAGCACCTGGCGAGCATAGTCGAAGGATCGCTTCACAGTGCGGATCTCGTACGAGTTCTTGCCAATGTCGAGACTGGGTTCGTTCGGATTCTCCACTGAGATCAGGAACGGCCGGTTGTCGTCGTACCACTGACGGTCTTCCTTGCGGAAGTAAGAGCCGCCGTCGCGTACAGAGATACCAACGTCATTGTAATTGAGGTCTCGACCGTAGAGTGTGAAGAATTCCACCAGCAGACGTCCAAGGTTGTTGTGCTTGGGGTCGTCATGCTCAGCACCAAGATTGCGGCGGTAGTGCTGAAGGAAGCTGACCACCATAAGCTGCAACAAAAAGGATCCAATGCCTCCGGCAAACGTCTCATTCAGTCCACGTTGTGCCAGGAAGTACTTGAGCACGAGAGTGATCGGACGGAAGGCCGGATACACGCGCATGTAGTGCTTCACCAGATCAGCAGTTGCGAGTCCTCCACCAATATTGAACGAGATATCGACATGGATGTTAGACGCCTTGTGCACGAACTTCACGATGGGGATGCGAGCCTTATCAATCACTTCCAAGTACGACACCATGTCGAGCTCCTCCAAGCGCTGCGCCAGTTCAAAAAGCGGGGCCGTACCCGCTGGAACGCCAAACACCACCATGTCGATGTCGCTGTTAGGAAGGAACATCTGCGTTTCGTGCGAGCCAAAGGTCTTCAGGCTGGCCTCCGACCACAACGACACGACCACCTCACGAATCTCCTTGACCAAGTCAGCGCGACGCTCGAACTCTTCTTTAGATGGACTCATGAAGAGCACAAAATCCACGATCTCTTCGTGCAGAGAGACGTACAGGTTCGGGTTGTAGTAGCCTGTGCGCGAGCTCATCCACGGCATGGAGGCATTCATCAAGGCACTGGAGCCACCGTCCAGCTCGCCGTCTTCGTCCCCATTAACCTCACCAATAACAGCACCGGCTTTTTGGCCGTTGAGGGTAGACTCATTCTCTTCGCTCAAGACAATAAACCCATCGTCACTTGCCTCCTCTTCATCGTCTTGAGGGGTGGAGCTTCCTGTCGCTTTGAGCTGCTTCTTGGCCATTTTAGCTGCATGTTTGGCCTTGGCCTTGGTCTTCATCTTGGCCTTGACTGCCTTCTTGCTGGGACCTCCTGACGCGGGCGAGGCGGTGGAATTGGGGGCTTGTACATCACGGGTCTTGTTGCCAATGCGGCGCGCACACTTCTTGGTTCGCACCATTGTCGTATGGGCTGTTATGAACCAACACATGCAAACATGACTGTTGATTGGCTAAAATTGGCTTCCCATGTACTGTAGTATTATTTCTTGCACTTCGTACTATACTACTAATCAAATATGTAGTAGTAGTGACTCAAGAATAGTATACTACTAACGACACCTTCAGTTAAAAAAATACGATATTTTAAGGGGTTTATCGTCAAAACTCTATAATATAGTATAGTATCATTGGATGGGCGCACAGATCGTGAACGACCCGACACGCGAGCGTTTGGCCGTAGAAGCGGTGTCATTGACGCAGTGACTATTGACGGAAAGCGTGCGAATGCGCTTGAATGGAGACGCCGGAGGTTCTTTAGTCTCGAAAGCTAAGCCAGCTGCAATCTTCTTGCTAGATGATTCAGTGGTTGAAGAAACGGTGTTCCTGTTGGCTTTGTAGAAAAAATCCAGCAGCAACCCGACGGCATTGGCATCTTCCTCATCCTCGCCTTGTTGCGTCTTGGCGCCAGAAGTGACATCCGACCGTGTGCTTTGAGAAATTTCGTCAGAGGAGGCAGAAGATTCCGATGTAAAGCCATCGTCCTCGGCGTCCTCCTCGTTGGATCGTCGCTTTGTCACCTGTCGACTCGTGGCTTGAGTGGATTTTTCTTCGCCGACGTCTTCTTCCGTGATGTCTGCTGAGGTTGATTCTGGGGCTTCTTCTCGATTTTCCTTGAGTCTTCGTAAGAATGCAGCCTCCAGCGCCACCAACTCCAAGTTGGCCTGCATGAGGCGAACTCGAGACTCGGGTGTTGGGCTGCACGGGCGAAACACCTGCTTGCCGATGCACTCGCCGCCTGTGAACTTCTTGGTGATGCGCATGGGCTCGCAATTGAGCTTCTGCGATAAATACAGGCGAAGCATCGTGCCGCGTTCGATGGGCAGCAGACCTTCCTTGAAATAGTTGGTGAGCTGGGTAGCATATCTGGATTCTTCGTCAGTCCATTTACCCTTGCGAAGTCCTGGTCGTGCCTTGCTCTTGGTGGATCGATTGGAGTTCTTGCTTGTTCGAGTGCGCTTCGCTCCACTTTTCTTGGCTTTTGGTTTGGCTTCTTTGGCATCGTCGACTTCCATCGCAGCGTGCTCGTATCCAAAGTCTTCATTGCGGGAAGATTGGTACACGCCTTCGCTCGCTTGAGACATGTGGACGAGACCGATGTGTTCGCTTTCAACTTGGGCATAGCTTTGGGTATACGAATCTTCTTTCAGCTCCATTTTCATGGCCAACGTACCGTTAGATCGATATGGCATCGATTCGTTGGCATACGCATTCATGGAGGAATTACAATGAGAGGAAGGGATTATGAAACGAAGTGGCGCCAGCGTCGGTGCCGACGATCGTCTCCGGTCTCGCTGTTCTGTGCCGTCCACTTCCATCGCATGCTCTCGCTTCACGGTCTGTGACTCGGAGGCCGATCCCGGCGGTCTGAAGACAGGCAGCGACGGGAAGTGTGTCCGCAAACCTGGGAGACCGGCGCTTGAATAGGACGGGAAAGACTGCTGGGCCGACGGAGAGGCCGCTTCATGGTGATGAATAAGCGAATTCATATCCATTGTTACTATCTGAACTCTCACGCTCTTTCAGTCTGGTCTGTACGGGCTTGGGCGGCAGAAGAGCAGCGCTGCCACGTAGAAGAAGAACGAAAAGTGCCAGCTATCACGCGCAAATGGATGGCGTAATGTTTCAAACAACAAATTGATTTATTCAACTCACTATCATTCGCCTTTGCTTGCTCATTCACAAGTGGATGTCATGAGGGGAAGGGGAACGTGGTCTCTTGGATCGGCCATATCCCCATTGACGAATCGCAGGACAGGGGAAGGGTCTCCGGTGGTAGCGAAGCGCATTGAAGTGCCCACTGCAGGAACCCAGTTAAATAAGAAAAGCACTTCAACAAAAAAGGACGCCCCAATTTTGCAGCTTAACCTGCAGAATAGACCGTCGCACAAACATTTAGCGACTTGTACAGCCGCACCGCGACCCCAAGAGCGCATGGGTGCTGGCGTAGAGCCGTAGAAGAACTTCGAAGTGCCTTTGCTTGAAGTAATGATGATGAAGCTCTCTCAGAGATTGTTCCAGCGACTTCAATGCAAGCTCTCGAGATGAGACCAGAGGGAAATCGGGCCAGAAAAGAGGATGCGTCCTTCTATCCGCAGGGTTGAAGCGACCCGTGGACGCAGCGACATTTTTAGCCAATAGAAAGGGAAGGACAGCTCTAATTCCAGCCAATGGTCCTGCAATTTATTGCAACGCCCACCATGGTCAGGAGAGACATCGAGCATAAACAGAGCAAAGGTCTGGACTGGAGCGACAAGGGGGAAGACGAATCCAGCGATTTGGCCTGCGTTGTGCTCGGAAATAAGTGATTCATATCTTGAGGTAGTCGGGAGGTGATCCTAGAGGTTAAGCTCATGTCTCGTAAGGTGGAAATGCACGCCAGTGTGGACGACCAGAACGTTGCAGATACCACATCGCATTGCAGTACCTAGAGGGATCCCAGCCTGCCAGCTTCGACGTGGAAGTTGAGCTCTTCAATATCGTCCTGTCTGTCACCCTCTTGTAGTTGGGGTTAGGGCGAGAATCACCTGCTGTTCCCACGTGGTGACGCAAACATACCACGAATACAAATATTTTCAAAGCACGGTCCTGCGGTCAGCAACAGAGCGGAGAGACTGAATGAATAAATTAAGTGGGTGATCTACATGTACGAAGTCTACTTGGTACTACAAGCGCATTCGTGCTAAGACGCTTCAGTTCACGCCTTCAATACGCGGAAGGCTGATTACTGGAATCTTGGACGAGAGTCTCTGGTACGGAGCGTACCCACGACGACGCTTTGCACGACATGATGAAGAGCCTTCACTTCGCGAGCACGACATGCAGGAGCACTCGACTTCGCCTGTCCTCGTGTTGCCGAGCCAAAATACCAACTCTGTCCATGGAATATCATCCGTGCATGGCTCTTGGGAAGGTTCGAGCTTGACTGGCGCGCAAGCGGAGCTCCATTCGAGCTTGAATCCTTTCGAACTTGCGAAACTCTCGTTGTAGCACAAGGAATTACGTTGCATGGGGCAAACGCTTAGCTTTTCGTATGCTGGCTCTGGTGTCGATGGCTCAATGAAAGAGCCCGAAAAGCGCATCCTTGAGGCCGTGTCGCACCAAATATCTATCGAGCTATCTTCTCCTGAGAACTCCGTGGGGTAGGAAAAAAACTCATTCGTCGGATCCATCGAGGCCAAGAGCCCGGATAACTCTTTACTGCCAGCGATATGTGAGGCGTCATGAGTTGCAAGTGTCTGCATTGGGGTCGTAGCACGAGAAGTCGTTGAGACTTTGGGGAAATAGGCAAGTGACAACGAGCGAATGGATGCGAGTTCCCTCGCTCCCCATAGGTTTTATCTTCCTTCGCTTTTGTTCCTCGTTTTTTTCATTTGAAACGGCTCCTACGTTTTTTTATCAGAGAGACCAATCCTCCATCTTCAGCGTTTCCTTGTGCGTAAAATCTCGCCATCCGAAGTCTTCGAGTGTATCCAGGGCTGCTGTCCATAATCAGCTACGCCAGCGTTCGTTTTCGAAAAAAACAAGGGAAAGTGAAACGGATAGAAAGATTTTATTGGCCGGATGCTGCTTGAAATGGCAGCGATGGGTGCATCTCCGATGCTGTTTCTACTTTCAAGCGCGCACATGTCGAGGACCAGGTGCAAATCAAGCGCAACTGCCATCACGCGACCCCTCGTGCGCATCAGAGCACCTATATTTGAATGTGTGACCGACTATGTTCCCCCCTCTACGAAGGAAACGCTGAAAGAAGAAAAGAAAGAAGTTCTCCAAGACGCCAAAGCCTCTCTTAGACTTGTCTGTCTTTTGTCTAGCGACAGCGCAGCGCGTGCCAATTGAACCCAGTTTCTGGATACGCATTCTCGACGTAGACCTCCGCAAAAATCACTACAACTGGCCACACGGCGTACACACACATACGCAAGGGTGTTCATTAACCATATAGAAACTGCGTCTCACCCATGAGGAATTGACTCGCTTGGTTCCAGGGCGATCGCGCTGCAGAATCCTCTGTACCGCGTGACTGGCTGCTCGTGACCTGCTCAAGCTCGCCTGCGTGACTTGAGCCTCGCGACATTGTGGAATACGATGGCACACTGGTGCTGGGCTGGTTGGTCTGCAGAACCAGATCTGACAGGATGTGAACGCTGTCGCGACGGTAGATGCTCACCGACACACCGTGTTTCTCTCGCATGATTGGTACTAGCAGTTGTGCAAAACCAGCAGCCACTTCGCTCGTCAAACTTTGCAATCGCAGAGGCGTCGGCTTACCAGTGCCTCGGATGGCATGGTGCAGCCAGTCGGTCAGTGTCATGATCTTGGATTTGTCCGTGGTCCAGTGGTCCAGCAAACACTTGATAAGAGGAGAGTTCAAATCACCTGGTGGTGCTGGGTATGGAGCCGTCTCCTCTACCCACCGTTCTTCGTCATCATTATCATCCAGCCGATTCTTTTGACGGACTTGAGGAGATTCTCCTGTCGCATTGTCCTGGTTTCTAGTCGACAAAGCGGACATCTGGTACTCTAGAGATTGAGTTAGCCTCGTGATCTCGTCTTGAGCTGATCGATTGCACTCTTCCAACGCCTTTTGCGATGCAACTGCGGCGCTCCATTGCAACTTGGTGTGCTTCAGCATGTCTCTCGCCACCATCAACTTTTCTTGTAAAGACTGGACTTTGCGTAAAAGCATAGCCTGTGCAGCCTCCGTATCTCCAGCCAACTCGCTGAAATTCGAAATCGTGCTCATATCGCTATCAAGGCGTCTCATGTCAACTAAATCGATTTCCTCTTCATCTTCGTTCATGACCTGATTGTCGCTTGATCTTTCGTCAGATCGCTGCGCAGCCATGGCAAGTCGAAGAGCGCAAATCTCGGTTTCCAGAACCATATTTCTATCAAGTAGAACGTCTTGAACCGATATCCCAATACTTTGTGCATCACCACGTTTCTGAACACTGCATGAGCACTCAGTGGAGAACGGACGCGAATCCGCAATTTTCTGCACCACAACAGTCACTAAATTGTTAGAATGTGTAGTATGTGGACTAAACGATGAACGCACCTTGTACATCAGATTCATAGTCCGCACGCTTTCGAGGACAGCACGTTCCTCGGCGAGCTCTTCGTACAGAGTGTCGTTCTGGTGCTGAAGTTTCGAGTTTTTTTTCTCCAGACGTTCAATGTGAACCAAGCATTCCGCTGCTCTGGATGCTTTGCGTCGCAACGAGTCAATTTCTTTCCGGAGGCTCTTCAACTCCACATGAATAACATCGTTTTCTTCAGCAGTCGCTTGCCACTTCTGCATCAGCTCCTCGTAATCAGACCAGGTGAATACACTCGCCTGGTTTGAGTCGTACGTATGAGCAGGATTGCTGATAGCGAAGTCTTCATGCTTCATTCTCTCTGTAGGATCTTTCTCCTTCTTGCGCTGCAAGACGGCGAGTTCGGCCTGCAACAGGTCCAGTTGGTACGCCATCTCTTGCTTAGCTTTTTCTGCCTCTTCAACTTCGCCCTTCATTCGATGCTCTCGCTCCAGGGCGTCCGTCACGAGACCAGATTTGGCGTTGAGCTCATTTCGAAGCGCATTGATCTCTAACAAACTTTTCTTCCGTTCATCTCTCAAGCTCACAAGCTCATCATCTCGCGACTGTAGTTCATTTCTCAGACTCGGATGCGTGTCTTCCAGTACCGCCACCTGCGCACGAAGTGCTGCGTTCTCTTCTTGCAGTTCTTGATTCTTCTCTAGCAGCAGAATCCCGGCTCTTGCGGCCTTGCGCAACATGTCTTCGTCGTCTCCATCGTAATAGTCGGATGAGTCTACAGTAGACACACCAGGCTAAGCAAAGGCAAGTCACGACTGGTAGTGCAACGTACAGGACAGAGGTGGAGTCTCCACCATGGACAGACGACCCACGTCGTCTTCCAGCGACATAGCTCTCTTGTCCACCAACGGCTCGAAGGGGGGAAACGCCGACTGCGGTACGGAGCTCCGGCGTTACGTCACCTGCGTTCTTGCTCTTCCTGTCCGCGGTATACAACTCAGCCCAGGCTAATTGCTCACTGTACCCCAACACTGGTACAGTATCATCAAATCTTGGAGATAGATGACGGACACCATGAGTCTCAAGAAGGAGCTGCGAAAGCGCATTGCAGGCGTGCTCAAGGCCACCAGCGACGGCGAGGTCAGTGACCAAAGTGCCCGCCTAGCGAGAAACGTATGCGCTCTACCAGAATTTCGACGAGCTGCAGCAGTGAGCGTGTATCTGCACATGCCCAAGGAAGCGGATACGATTGCGCTGCTAGAAGCAGCCTTCGCGGCGAACAAGACTGTTTACGTGCCAAAGATCACGGGCAAGCAGGCAGACGAGATGTGCATGGTGAAAGCTCAGTCTCTCGCTGACATCTTAGCGTTTCCAAAGGTAAAAGGGTTCCGAGGCCAATGTCTTCACTGTGGTTAACCATCTTTGGTGGACTCCGTAGGACAACTGGCAGATCCCAGACCCTCCGCTGACATTTTCTAATGGAAATCTGCGTCAGGATCCTGCCGAAGCGCTGGATTTGGACTTGATCCTGCTGCCTGGTGTGGCATTCGATCGTTCGGGTGGCCGTTTGGGTCACGGGAAGGGATACTACGGTGCGCTTGAAAAAATGCCAAGCATTCTTCAGATAGACTGGAATGGATTTTGACGGGAGGGGCCCTGCATCGTAGATTCTTTTCTTCGGCGTTTGGGAGACCGATATACAGCGCACGGCAAGCCCAATCCAACGCTTGTTGTAAGTGTTCTATCCGTACTGCTGCATTACGTCGTAGCTAAATTTCTGTTTACTTCCTTTAGGGTCTCTGTCTCTCACCGCAACTGATCGCTGAGGTTCCAGTCGCACCTCACGACCGTATGCTGGATGTTGTCGTGACTCCCGACGAGATCATCAGGCTTGACTAGCATCAATTTATCATACCCATTCACATTACTAGACCCATATCTTCTGTTTTGATTGGCTAAAAAAATATGTTTTGGATTTGGAGCCCCACGTGGCCACAGTGCGTTGATCATCATGGGCGGCAGATCGCTGATGCTGCAACTGGTCTGCTTGTGCCTGTTTGTGGCTGTGGCTGTTGGCCAAGATCTGTACGATGTGCTGGGCGTTAAGGCATCTGCGTCTGCTTCTGAGATGAAGAAAGCGTAAGCTCTTTGGCTGAATCGAAAGGCAGAGAAGACGTGTTTTAAAGGGCTGTTGTGTTGCAGATACCGGAAGCTCTCGCTCAAGTACCATCCGGACAAGCAAACGGAGGAAACGAGAGAGGTCATGAAAGAGGAGTTTGTCAAGATCACAAATGGTTAGCTCTGGTGCTTTTGGGTCATAGTCTGCTTTAGACCGCTGAGCTTTTGATGCGTTGATGCGAAGCCTATCGCGTGCTCTCCGATCCCGAGCGACGGGAAAAGTACGATGTTTACGGCATTGCAGACGACCAGGGATTTGAGTAAGTGGCGCATTCGATTCTGTTTGGGACCCGCGTTCTTTGACCTGATGGGCTTATTAGGAACTTTGATGAAGCGCTTCGCTTCTCCCAGAAGGGTGTTGAGGACTCGTGGATGAATTGGCTCGGTCTGTTCGCTATCTTGGCTGCTGGCGTCATCCCTATCGTCCTCATGCAACGCAACCGTACGAAACCACTCAAAAAACGACGTGAGGTATTTCGGCGGCTGGGCTTATTATGTGCAGTAACCTCACACTAGTGAATGTGCAGGCCCTACGAAGCCTAGCAAAAAATAGGCTGACGGCGTCATCTACACGCAACTACAAGCAGGATTTTTCTGCTAGACGTAGACAGTATCTCTCCGATCCAGCTCAAGCATGTACGTCCATTCGATCCGAAGTGGCGGATCCTGTTACTGACGTGATCTTCTTTCCGATATTTAGTAGATGAAGATTAGACACTGTTCTCCTTCTGCTAAATGCTGATTCACACAAATTGGCCTTCTTTAAAACTAGTTTCATCGCCATTGCTCAATTTAATCACGCGGCTGCTTGGCTGCATCATCAATGATTGAGAAATATACCTGCGGCTGCTTTTGTTTTTCCGCGTAAATGCGTTCCGTCGTGTGAGCCAAACGTAGGATCATGTCTTCATTCCAGTGTCCACCCTGGAACTGAATTGAAATGGGTAAACCCTTCGCATCGTAGCCGATCGGTACCGCCACGCCAGGCACACCAATAAGATTGCCATACACGCTGAAGCGAAAAATAGCCCCAAGCTGCATTCCGTTGAGCTCACCCACTTCAAACGCATCCAATGGGATCTCAGGCCCAGTAATACCAGTGGTTGGAGTGACAAACACGTCCACTTTACTGAGCACTTCCTCTTGAAATTGGCGGAGTGCAAACGCTCGAACACGTTGCGCAGCAATGTAATCCATGGATAACATGTTACGCGAAAACGTGAGAACAGTTTGCACTTCGGGTGAGATTTCATCAAAGCGACTGTAGTACTTGTCCAAGCTCTGAGCCATCTCAGACGAAATCGTGGTGCTATGCGCCATGTGAATAGCAGTGAGATAGTTCAACTTGGTTTCGATCAATTCTGCACCACGGGCTTTCAGTGCATCCAACGTCTTTTCCACAGCCACCACAATCTCAGGTGATGAGCTGTTTGTGTAGTCGCTGAAATATCCAATCTTCACACCTTCCAGACTGCTAGTATGGTCAAACGAATGAAGATCCACTGCGGGTTGATGGAAGCTTGGAGGGTAGCCCTCGTCACCCCCGCTCATGACTGCGTAGCCAATCGCTGCATCACGGACGGTCCCAGCAATTGGGCCCGTGTGGCAAACTGATGGGCAATCCTGGAAAAGTGGAGGTACACGCTGAAAGGTGGGTTTAATGCCCACGACACCACAGATCCCAGCAGGAATGCGAACAGAACCTCCACCGTCGACGCCCACAGCAAGAGGTACGATACCAGATGCCACGGCAGCAGCAGACCCGCTTGAGCTTCCGCCAGTGTAGTGCTTGGGGTTATATGGGTTACGCACCGTGCCGTAGTGCATGTTGTACCCCGTAACGCCTGATCCAATCTCATGCATGTTCGTTGTACCAAGAATAATTGCACCAGCGGCCCGCAGACGAGCAACAGGAGGACTATCACTCGTGGCAATGCCTGTCTCGTCCCCAATGAACGATGTCCCAGCAAATACCTTGTGACCGACGATATCCATCTCATCTTTGATAGCTACAGGAACGCCGTCGAGCACACCGAGTGTTGCGCCTTGAGCGTATCGCTTGGCAGAAGCCTTCGCTTGAGCCATGATCTCGTCATCGTGCTTCTCAATGAACAATTTTAAGGGGTAATCTCCCTCTTCAGACTCTTTAATGGCCTTCAGAACAGCTCGAGCCACTTGCACAGGCGACAATTCTCCAGACGTGTACCGAGAAGTGTAATCCGCGATGGTCCATTGCTTGAACGGAGCATCCTTGCTCTTGATCGCGGGGGTTCCATTGTCTCGGAAATCTTGAAGGGATAAATGTTGCGCAGATTGTTTGGTCGAAACCGCAGGCTCCACGAAAGGATAGAACATAGGCATGTCCGAAATGAATGAGGCCAGCCTAGTATCAACGCAATTAGAGACTAAGGTCTCTGGGAAGGCAACAGTGTCATGAAAGCGCAAACGTACTTCCGAATCTCAATGATTTTGTTGTCTGTCTGGAGCACGTTGTTCATCATTCGTCCGATAACAGGCGTACGCATAAGGTATGCCATAAGCTGCCATCACTCACAGTTAGTCTGGTACCATGTACTGCACAAGCATCTCTTCTTACCTGCAAAGGCTTCCCTGCCAAACGTGGCGAGTCCAGATTCGCCAGATCGTACTCATAGGCTTCCCCAGCCTTGCGCATGGCTTCATGCTGGAGCTTGAGCTGGTCATACTTGGGCAGCTGAGCGTTTTCACCAAGCAGCACGAATGCGCTCACTAAGGCCGCGAGAAGCGCCACCAACAGCGCTGCACCTCTCATTTTCAGAAGGTTCAACGATGAGAAATGAGCTTCAAGTGGACCCGGGCCTGCCGTGACCTGTCAAAACGCATACCCTCTTGCTTCGCGTGCCATGGCTAGACACTGACGCTTTCTTTCACGGCTCATCACCAGCTTCCGTGGCCGCCATGCCGACAATCCGCCGCCCGACCTCCCGCCTGAGCGCAGTGGTCACGCAGGTCACAGGCCTGCAGGCTGCACGCGACCGCTTCCTCTCGCCACTGAGCACCATCGATACTGGAAGTGTCGAAGACGACGACGATAACGACGACCTGCGCCAGCTTGACCGCGCGATGTCGTCTGCATCCTCCAACCCGGATACTGTGGCGCTGACAGAGCTGGAGGCTGAGTTTGCGGCAGCGCTTCTGTTTGTTGACTCGTACCAAGGTCTGTACTGGGACTGGATGAGTCTGTTATCAGGCTCTCACTCGTGTCTCTCACTCTATGAAGGGCCTCATCGTATTCTTACGCAAGAGAACTCGACTGTGAAGAGAGATTTTTACGCCTACGCACAACAAGCGACCGTGGGCCCGTGCTCCAACCTCCCTCCTCCTGTCGGCCTGTCTAAGTTCGAATCAGCCAAGTGGTATGATTGATAATGTGGCAACGTGCAGTGAACCAGTGAATCTGACGTCTGCATGCAGGGAGAAATGGCGTAGTCTGGGCCAAATGACGCGACAGGAGGCCATGAAGCGGTACACTACCGCTCTGGACAACCTAGTGGACGACTGGAAGCGCAGTACAACTGTTCGCAACAGCAATATTTTGGCGCACAGCTCCTCGGCCTCATCCGAAGCGCCTACCAGCTCACCCGCTCGGGTTCGTTCGGCAAGCGAATACTTCAGTAGCTTACTAGGTCTTCACTACTTAAACGTTTTGCTGATAGGTTCTGGCCAAGACATCCAGCATGTTTGAACGTCTTCCTCAAATCTATGACGAAGTCGGAGAACTCCAGGAACGGATTGACGAAGAGTCACGCAAGCGTGATGAAATGGAGGCTCATCTGCTTAGCTATTCCCGTGAAAATGTACTCTACTCTTGTCCGTGTGCGGCAGTCTCCTGATTTTTCTCACCAGCTAACATCAAATTCCGTGCAGCGATCCATCCTGACGAGAGAGCTGAATCAAGTTGATGACATGCGCAACAATCTGATGGCACTTGCCAAGAGTCTCGAGGACGACGTGGTGCATCACTACGTAAGCTATGATTCACTTTGAATGCGGATCTCATTCGTTTCTGACTTGGTTAATTCCTCTGTGCTTCTTTTTGTATCTACACTGTAGAACGAACTTCAGCGAGTTGCACTCCGCCAACAGGAGCTTAATCAAGTGGTAGAAAACTCCATTGTTTTGTCAGCTGAGGCTCGGATGCGGGAGGTATATGGCATCGTTCATGGATGGATTCGTCACACGACATTCCGTCGTATGCTTGTTGCTCTTGTGCTCTTTCGTTTATGGAACTTCGCACGTAATCGCCAAATTCCACAGCTTTTCGCAAAGTATATCATTCGAGGTATTGCGATGCTGTCCTCGCTCGATTCAAGCGACTCCAGTCGAGCGCGACCACTCTTCCATTAGTGCTTGGGGGCAGATTTGGTCACTTCATTTGCACGTAGTATCCGTGTAGTACATTTTGAAAAAAAATCAGATGTACTTTGGTTTAATGAGCAGAAAATCATTTTGCTTACTTTTGTGTTATCAAAATGCATTACTTGCAACATTCTCTTTACAACGCTAGTTTTCTTGCACTAACGGTGCTCACGGCAGCTTGATAGGTTTCCCAGCATTCGAAATGGACCTTGCCTGTGCCATTGTTCAGTTCGTAGAATCGACCGTCAAATTTGCCCAGAATTTGAACAATAGCCTCATGGCACTGAACACACTTGGGAGCCACTGATATCTGGTAGTTTTCCCAGCATTCAAAGTGCACAAGCTCATCGCCTTCGATCTTGTAAAAGCGTCCATCGTAGCGACCAGGGATCTTCATCACAGCCTCCCCGCAGTGCATGCAACGCTTCGCAGTACTAAGCTGGTAGGCTTCCATGCATTCTCCATGGCATTTGCCACCTCCTTCAATCGCAAAATATTTCCCGTCGAATCGACCAGGAATTGCCGCAATAGCATGTCCACAGTGAATGCATTTTTCAGCTGTACGAATGCGATAGGCGTCGATGCACTCGGCATGAATGCTTGCTCCGTCGGGCAAGGTAAACATCCGTCCTGAGAAACGGCCTTCAACCATTTCAATTGGCTGGTTGCAGTCAACACAGACAGGTGTGTTTCGAGCACGATAGACGTCAACACAAGAATCCTTGCAAACTCTATCCACTTGAGTGTGGCCGTCCTGCGAATACGTGAATGTTCGGAAGGTACCAGAAAGTGCTTTTTGACAAACACAGCAGACCGGCAGTGACGAAGTATCAGAAATTGGCAAGATCGCAGTAGGCTTCGTAGTAAACAAGGTGAGCGAGTACTCGAGAGCGTATGGGAGCTTTCCGTCGTACGTGGCAGGCACAATAACATAGGGATTTCCACTTCCTTGGCCTGTATTGTCGAGCAATACCTCCAGAAGGCAACTGCGGTTCGATATGAACGTACCCGTCGCAACCACATCATGAGACAGATCGACTTTGCGACGCATTCGCTCGCCATTTTTGAGTACGATTGGTGCAATGTAGCATGCGTATTCTTGAAGATTCTTCATACGTCTGGAAGGTTGCTCAAGGTGCAACGTCAGCACGCAACCTTGTGGCGCAGGAGAGAACAATTGGTACTGAGGATTCAAGTGAAGCGCATCGCGCCCCCCACAGGTGATTCCATTCCATTCACCACGAACAATATGAACACTCAAGCTGGGTGCGATGGGATTACCGATACCATCAGGAACAGATGCAAAGTTGTAAAGGTTGCATGATTCTTGAACGTTGCTAAAGAAGCAGTAAAACGCACTAAAATCCATCCAGTACGTTTGATCTTCTCGGAATTGAAATCCACATTCAACCTTTTGCATTCGTGAAAAGGAGTGCCATTTGGGATCTTCGTTGGACCACGCACCAATCCATTTCTCTGGCTGCTGGTGCGTACCAATGCCCCAGCTGTTTCGTAATTGGACCAAACGAACGTTCTCGCCCAGAAAATCTAATTCGACAAGTTTCATGATACCGTACGACAACGATTTGCGCAAACCATTAGGAAGCTCCATTTCGACGCTTTCGTTGCTGCATCCCACAAGTGATCCGGCTTGTAATGATTGATTAAGCGTTTGCCATGCCGCTTCTTCGGTGGGGCACTTTTCCTGAAGTTTGTAGCTGTTGGGAACTCCACCATAGAGATCTTGCAAGCAAATTGCTTCTTGCCCACCAACGATGGCCTCATATCCACCGTGGAGTTTCGCGTACGCTTTCTCAATGAGAAGGGACCAAATTTCAAATTTTCCGTTGTTGCCAGTGAACGACCCAAAAACGGGCTTTCCATATTGACTGCATGGAATGTAATCATCAATGACTACAACTCGACTCCGATTATTTCTCCAAAAGCGAACAGCGTACACGCCTTCTTCGTTGTACTGTTGCTCTCGAGCAAGAATAGATACAACTTCCACTTGATCAGGCTTGACCAAATCATCAGTAAGCTCTGGAAATACTTGTGCAAGCGCTACTGGAGATGTTGATAGGATGGAAAGAGCACCAAAGAGATACGAGTCCGCAAGACGACCAAGTCGAAGGTCACCAGGAGAAATGCCGACACCAGACACTCGGCTTGTGACATTGTCCTCTCGCGAACGGTCAAATAAGCACGTCCCTTTCGCATGGAAGTAAACTGGGACCAGCACAGATACTCTAGAAACAAAGTTTGCATCTTCCGCATCCACACGATAACCAGAACCATTGCCCACGTCGGAAAAAGCAAGTGGCTTATAATGGTCCAACATGCTTTTTTCCCACATCAAGTCAAAACGTTGAAGGCCGTCCTGTACATAGTCACTCATATAAGTGATCATGTTCTTGGTCAGCAATAGCATGTGATCGCGTTTCCGCTTGGAAAGCCCTGTCGTAACAGTTTCTTTTGCGATCTTGAGAAATTCACCATCGATCGGTGTTGGGTTCGTTTTGATGACATTTAGAATGTTTTCAGCTTCAGCAGGCGACTTGATGGCCATCGAACACACCAGCTTTTTCGCATCGTCAAGCATAGTGACTTCCACATACCTAGTTAAGATACAGTAAAAATATAAGTATTAAGTGAGAATGATGGCGACTAATGCAGAATAAAACCACAGAAACGCACGCAGTCTCGGTAAAAAACTCGCTGACTCGCTTCCATTTCCAGATATACTCTTCAAGATGCGGAAATTTCTTGTTATTGATATCACGAAACAACGACGTCGAGTCGGGAGGAAATTGGGGATCTACTCACGACAAGAGACATACTATCAGTTTATGGACAAAGCACCCAATAAACCCAATTGTCTTCACGAACCAGTAAATTTGGAGCCACTTTGCCGGTTCTTGCGCAAGATTTGAAGCCACTCGCCGTTGTCTGGAAGTGTTCGCTCATCATAGTAGCGATCTTCATCTGAATCCGCGCGTTCGTTTTGAACAACGGTGATCGTATCATTTACCTTAGTCACATTGTATCCCTCAATGCGCTCCATGGGTTGCGTCTTGTTCATTTCGACAGCATTCGAAATCATCAGTCGCGTTGACAAAGAATCCATGTTGCGCGTACGAACGACACTGCGGATGGCAACCCCAAGGCCCTTCCCATCAGGTTCTTCACGCTCTGCACGATCGCTGTTTGGGCGGGAAGTAACTAAAAGAAAGCACAGAGTGAGTCACACAACACACGTATCTGCAATATAACGTTCAATCAGACACCTGAAAGGTTTTGCAACAGGGAACTGACGCTGTTGACAGATGCGGCAGTGTTCATAGTAATTGACGCTGGAGGGGTATTGTCCACAGGCGGAGCAGAGGTCTTACCAAGGGCTCCATACGAAGACAAGCCCTGCGAAGCTGAAGGTGTATACCCAACGCTTACGGAAGGAGCTCCAAATGGGGATGGCGATGGGACAGGACTTGAGCTCCAAGTTGAATGCGAAGCAGAATACGTCGGAGCCGCAGGGTTAGCGGGCGGCACGTAAGTCGCAGTAGTGGAGGCATTACCAAAGAGGTCGCCATCATCGAGCAATGCGGCTGACGAGACGGAGGCAGTGGCACGCGGTTGACCACACTCACCGCAAAACATAGCGCTTGAATCCGGATAAGGAGACAAACACTTCGAGCACTTCACAGCGGGAAGCGCAGGGGCTGGCGAGGGGGCAAATGAGACAGCTTTAACGGTGGGAGCCACACTGTACGCATCAGAGCTCGCTCCGTATCCAGACGTCGTGGCTCCTACGTGGGGAACGACAGGGGGAGCAGAGGTATTAACAGGGGCGGGGATAGCAGTGGCTGGGGGAGGTTGATCTTCCCGAGGGGCTCCACATTCAGCACAAAAGCGCGCTGAGGCGATCTCGTCGGGTGCCCATTGATGACCGCACTCTCCGCAGAACATGTCGCTCGCTCGCTCTCTCGCTTTCTCTCGTTTGTTCGTTCGATGATTTCAGGCAAAAGCGACACGCATCACATGAAGGCTTGTATTAAAGACATACACAGTAACGTTACACAAATCTTCTTCAACTTGATACAATTTGTATTAGACCAGCAGTTGTGCATCGGCCTCTGGCGACTCGACGTAATCGTACACGTCGTCATCACTTTCGCACGCAGTCATACGAAAGTCTGCATGAATAGGCTTGGCTTGTCTCATCGCTGGTTGCACATAGACATTGTCAAGAAAATCAAAAGTAATCCCTTGCTGGGAGCGAGCAGCATCCAAACGCACACAATCCATAAGCGGCAAAAACTTGGCAGCTGGCGGAAAAATCTTTTGCAACTGGTGATGACATATCAAGATGAATATTATAAGAATACCAATCACTATAGCCTGTGCACTGCCGTTTTTTAGAGACAACATGCCCAGCAAGGTCAACTGGGAGACGACCAGAGCGATAATTATGAAACCATACAGTCGAGGCCAAAACGCGCCTGAGGCATAAGGTATGGGCTTGTAAACATAAAACACTTGTCTTCGGTAAACGGTCTCGGCCACAAAGAAATACCATCCAGTAAAATAGCACACGAGCGGAGCTATCGTCGCAAAAGTCAATGAAACTAACACAACCAGAAATCCATCCGCAAAAAGGCTCGTAGGGTCAAAGGCCTGTGCATTTGTTATAAAGGAGAGCCCATACCAGGAAGCTTCACGCTCTCGGCGAGTAAGGTTGGGGGCACACATCCAAAAAATCAGAGACGACAGTGCTGGTACAACGCGTAATAATTCCAAAACGAGTCCCAAGCCAGTGAGCACAATGACGTAGGAGACGAAAAATATCGCTTGCTGAGGCATGTTGCGGCCTAACATTGCCACAAGCATTTTCGGCTGATCAATAATTTCCGCAAGACTGTCTAATACTGTGCCGACGATGACAGTCACAAAAAAGATTTGAATGAGCTGGAAATAGGCAAGCTTCGTAAATAGAGATGCCCGCACTTCTGTAGTGGAAGTATGACCCTCTCGCGAAGACAAAAACCTGAAAATAATTGGCGCCAGAGCGCTTAGTAACACGAGCGCCAACGGTGCAAGTTGCTTGAGTAAGTCACCCAAAATTGGATACTTTTCGATAGCCTTGTTCAGAAAAGGCAAATTACGTCGAAGCGAATCGGTACTTGCTAGAGATGCCACGAACGCAGTTGGAATGGTCCAAAATAAAACTATTAATGCCGTAATTAGCGCTGAAGTTAGAATCCATATACTTCGGCTTCGGTATTTCACACCAACATTTTCCCACTTCACGTCATCTGCATGTGGAGCCGGATACATCGCCGTACTGACTAAATTCTTGGACTGGAGCGTTTGCTGGGCAATCTGTGCTGACTTTAAAGACTTGAACGAAACAAAAGCAGCACCAAGCATAACTCGAATTGGCTTCTGAATTCGAGACCTATCTCGCTTAGCTTGACTGTCGGTTCTTTCATGGCGTGAATCGTTGTCATCATTGTAGTAGACTTTCGACATCACGCTTGGCTCATCCAGCTGATATTGCATCAAGAGAGGCGTTTGCTTCGTCGATAAAAGCTGTGATACTTCTTCAATCTCATGAGTTAAAACTTGCTCTGTTAGTCGCTCCTGCGCAAAATTCAAGCTGGCGATCTCTCGCGCGACCTTTTCATTCATCTGTACCAACTGATCTTCATAGCAGTTGATCGAATTAATCAATTTTCCTCGCGTAACTCTGGCAGAGTCTGATTGGTGCTGTCTCATACTAATTCCATAACGTTTCGACTTTGCTAGCTCATGCTCCAGAGCCTGGCGGATATGTTCACGTTCGGTGACCATTTTCTCAAGAGCAGCGCACTCTATCGCTGGGTTTACGGCATGAATTGAGCCAGGAAAAATCTGCTCAACGTATGATTGAAGCGTCGTCCGCGACCGAAGCCGGATTGGCAAGTCATTCACCAATACCGAGTACTGAGGTGCGTCTTTTTTTGATAAGATCTCGTGGCGCCGCTTGACGTATACCTTGTACTCGGCAACCAGCAAATGCATCGTATAAGCACATACCACACAAGACGCCATTGTTGATGCCCACAATCGGTTGCTGTTTGGCGGGAGATTTGACATGGAGATGAGCGTTAAAGGGTCGATACGTTTTGCGTTTGTCGAGGCTCCAGTCGCGTACAGGGGAAAAAGCAATGCAGATAACCCAACCACCAACAGCGTAATTTTTCGACCCATACGCATGAGCCGAAGCAAGCTCAGAGTATCAAGTCCACAGCGATCCATAATTTCGTCGTCTGAGACTCGATACACTTGCGGTATCCACCCAAACGGCGTCTTCGAAAAGAGAGATGGCCAGAACTTGTCGACGTCGGTGCTTCTGATGTCATACACATGCTTGAACCGCGACCGCACACACTCAAATAACAAGATACCCGCTCCCAGCAACGAAAAGTATATCGTAGCGCTAGTCTTGACAGTGCCACTTGGATTCGGGTTCGCTTCATCAGGCGGAGAGCTCATGGCGAATTTCAATGTGGCAGTTGCTTCAAAGATTCAAAAAACCTTAGGCAAGGTTTTACAGTTTGCTCTTGGCCAATAAGCAACTGGTGCACCATGGAGGACTTCTTGCGGGAACTGCGCGAGCTGGACGAGACGCAGGAGCGCGTAGAAGCGGTGAGTGATGAGATGCTCAAGGCGCAAGAAGAGGAAGATGGCGGTGTGCGGGCGAAGCAGATGGTAGGGCATTGGATTGCTGCGCTCCGTGCGAGCGACTTCCAATCCGAGCGGATTGCTTTCCTCTACGTCGCCAACCACGTGCTCCAGAAGACGTTGTTTGGCGATACGCCAGTTAAAGCTCCGCACTATCTAGTGCACTTTAAGGATCATCTCGAAGAAGCGGTTGCATTTGTCAGCAACTCCCCAATGGATCGACAGAATGTTATGCGCCTATTGGAATTGTGGCACGAAAAAGAGGTAAATTCGAGATGATACCAGACGACCATTTTAGGCAGTACATGATGGTGTGCTTTTTTGCAGGTGTACCCCGATGCCGATATTCTTCAAATGTGGAAGAGTACAGGAGAGGACTTGCCTGAATTTCTGATTTCGCTAGCGGATGACGCAGCTTCTAAGCGACGACCATCGAGCGAGAGCCCACTCGAGCAAATTAACCTCGATTTAGAGATACACAGTGCGCACCTTCCCGCGCTACCAATGAAACTCAACGCGCGCTCTGCAAATCCAGTATTGGATGTGCTCAAGAAAATTGATCACCACAAGTCGGTTATCCAGTACCTGGACCGAACTATCAAGCAAAATCATCAGTTTATGATGTTGCACGCGGCTGCTCGGTACAAGGCTCCCGAAGACGTACTTTGCGACAGCACCATGACTCCTTCTCAAGTGAGACAACAGGTAGAGGATTGCCTACGACTCACGAAAGTGAGAAATGTAAGTGCTTCATAAGCTGTTATTGTCGCTGTTAATCGAAATAAACCCTGCTTAACCAGCTTCATGTGAATAGAAATTTGTGATGGAAGTTCCGCTGCTAAAAGCGCAGTTGGTGGATGCAATAATGACGCTTAAGCAAGAAGAGGTGCTCAATTTGTTTGTGTTATATATGAGAAACATCTTGTAATTTTTTATGTGCATAGAAAATTGCAGGCAATAGTATCGAGCAACAACTGGAGGTGAGAACGCACTGATTTCCCAGTCACTGTAAGCAAACACTTTTACAAGTATTTTGTATAGCAATGCGATACGATCGATATCGGTTTAGCTGACTTGGCTGAGCACCGTGAAACTTATCTCGAAGAGGTGCTGTACGAGAGAACAAGTTGAAGAAAACGACTGGAGCAAGGACTGACTTTATATGCTGTCTAGTGGTCGAACGAAGGTGAGGCATGCTCTGAGCGAAAAAAACTACGCGAAGAAGAGCAACGACAGCGAGACGAAGAAATGGTCCGATTGCACCAAGAAGCAATTGCGCAAAGTGCAGCGCATGCGATGGACCTGGAGGCTGATATGAATTCAGGTTCTTCATCCGAGCTCAAATCTTTGTCCAAAGAACTCAATGGAAAACCGACTGAAAAGGAAGCGAAAACAGACGAAACCAACGAAATGGTTTGGCACCCGTATGTCGCTTGCTTCCAGCTCTTTATTGTTGTCGGTTCTCTAACCTTAATTTGTTATGCGTAGTGTACTCAAAGAGCTGGTTCCTCTGCAGAGTTTGAACTTAGAATGGGAATCGTGGCGAGACCACTGATGCCTCTAAAAATTCAGGCGCTAAATCGATATTTTCTTGCGTTGCTTCCCAAAATCATTTCGTCGTGTCTGATTTCAGGTCTTTTGTGGCTGAAGCTTTCATAATCGTTTCACTGCGTAGTACCATTATTATGGTCAGCTTCTTCTTTTTAAGCCAGCCTCAACTTCACGAGCCATGACGATAGTTGTGCATAGCAGTTGCCTATCAGAACAACAGCAAGTCAATAATTTTAACGAAATCGTGGAGGTCTTTCTCTTTTATTCTGGAAACGTTGTCAATCGAGCTTTCTAAAATCTATACAACCCCGTCTTTTACTGATCATTCAAGACCTCAGAGTGAAAGCTCAGTCTTCCAAGCCCGTTCAACGCCGCAACGCGATAAGCCTCAGCAAGGGTTGGATAGTTGAAAACAGCGTCGCGAAAGTACGTCACGGAGCAGTCCATGGCCATGGCGACCTGACCGATATGGATGATTTCCGTGGCCCCCTCTCCAATAGCGTGCACTCCATATAGCTTGAGTGTGTTAGGGTCGAACAAAAGTTTCAGCATTCCGCCAGACGTGCTACCACTCATTTGTCCCTTTGCGAGCTCTGAGTATTTCGCAATGCCAATTTCATAATTCACGTTGGCCTTGGTAAGTTGCTGCTCGGTCTGACCAACCATGGAGATTTCTGGAATGGTGTAGATGCCATACGGGTAATTACCGTTCTCAAGTTGACTCGTAGCATGCTGTTCGTGCTCGTTCCACATGTGACAGGCAGCGAGACGTCCTTGCTCCATGCTCGTAGATGCGAGTGACGGGGCTCCGATGCAATCACCAGCGGCATAGCTACAAATAGCTACATATCAGACTCATCGGCTATATAAATCGAATATATACAATCATACATGTGAGGCTGGTCAGTTTGGTAGTTCTTGTTAACATTCAGTAATCCTCGCGGATTGCGTGAAAGCCCAACTGCTTCAAGGTTGAGACCATCCGTACTCGCCTACAAAAACAGAGAAGCTAGATAAAAAATTGCGCCGGATCATGTACAGAATATATGCACCATACTTGTCGGCCCACAGTATAGAGCAAAGCATCGGCGGATGTCACCTTCCCACTGTTCAGATACACTTTTACACCACGCGTTGTTTTCTAGAATATTTCAGCTTGCGTTAGTTCATGCGGTGGCACGATAACATCCCACAATCCTTACCTCCACTTTCTGAATGGTTTCACCAAGCAAAAAGCGGGCTCCTTTGCTTCGCATTTCATATTTCAAATTGCTTATGATCTCATCGTCACAAAACGACAATATCTACAAAATAACACAACTTTAGCCTACAAATACGGATTCGACATACATGGGCAACGCACCTCAGATCGCCCATCAATAACTGTCACTGAATGACCAGGGAGGACGTTGATCATAGATGCATACTCCATGCCGACCACTCCAGCACCAACAACAATCAGCGAGCGTGGCAATTCACGAATTTCACCACTCAAGATCTGATCACTATCAAAAATCACTTTTCCATCGATAGGTACCAACGGGCTATGCGCAGGTCGTGTTCCGCAGGCGATCAAAATGTTGTCTGCATGCACGCGAGAAATGTTGCCGTAGGCTTGATCATCTTGTGTCGTGTCAGTAGGATCACGATGAATCGACAACTCGTGCTGAGCTTCAAAGCGAGCCATGCCTGAAATTAGGTCCACACGAGCCGCCTTCAGCTGAGCTTTAATAACATCGACTTCCGACGAGAGAACGCGCTGCACGCGGTAAAGAATATCGTCAATTGTCACGGTCTTCATCGAGTACGACTTGCCATAAAACCTGTCCCATCATAGCGTTAGATATTGCGCAAATCTACTTTGCGTTGCTGAATATTACCCATGGTGGCGATAACCAGAGAGATGCATTACTGCCTCTCGAAAGGTCTTGGACGGAATCGTGCCCGTATGGACACAAACGCCACCTGTCATGCCCTTTTTGTCAACAACGGCAACACGTTTCCCCTGCTTTGCCGACTCAATGGCGCATTGCACAGCAGATGGCCCGCTTCCAATTACCACAAGGTCATAATTGGCAACCTGATGCTTCATCTGCGTAACGAGACCTCGAGCACGGGTCGGAAGAGACCGACGTCCGCGAAGTACAGAGGTCTGGAGACCTCGCCACACACCGCTCATCATCACGCCGACGTGTCCAACGAACGGCGTAGGAGAATGACCTCCGTCCCTCTCAGCACTATAGATAGACAAAAAACCTATCATATGAGGTTTTGTAAAACTAGAGCGAGCCAATAGGCGTTCAAAAGCTTTTTGCCCAATCAAACTGCCATGTTACTGTACATAAGCGAATGCACACCTGAGAAACGCAAACGTATGCATATCGGCATGTGCCGGAAGATCCTGGCATGATCTTGCTTGCAGTGCAAGTTAATCTCTGAAAAACGAAGATTTCAAATAACCATGCGCGTTAAAATGGACTTGGTTTGGGCATTTAAATAAATTATCTTAGAACAACGTCTAATGCAGCAGAGATCAAACAACCATGACTTCTTCAATTCACCGCGACAAGTCAAGAGACTCAACCCCGTTCGTTTATTCTTGCACCAGCAAACGTTACCAAACCGCACACACTTCAGAAGTGCAATTCTAAACCATACGGACTTCAATGCTCGCAAGATGAGTCGATCGATAAATTCAGACCATCAGTGACTTATCTCCAGCGACCAGACTCAGGAGCGCGAGCGTTTTCGCGAGCCGGACGTGCTTCGCCATCACGTTGTGGAGGACGATACGCGCCTTCACGAGAGCCGCGAGCAAAGAAACGATCATCTCCTTCGCCTCCTTCACGCTCGCGTTCGCCACCACGGCGGAACGAAGAAGATTCGGTCCGTTCGCCTCCACGGCTCCAGCCACCACTGAATCGAGATTCTTCGCGATCACCACCAAATCCGCGACGAAGGCCACCTTCACGTTCACTGTCACGTTCTCCGCCAAAACCACGACGAAGGCCGCCTTCGCGTTCACCCTCGCGATCACCACCAAAACCACGGCGAAGACCACCTTCCCGTTCACTGTCACGATCACCGCCAAAGCCACGACGAAGGCCGCTTTCGCGTTCACCATCACGATCACCACCGAAACCACGACGGAGACCACCGTCGCGGTCTCCAAATCGAGAACCTCCACGGAAAGAGCTTCCGGTACCTTCGCTTTCGCGATCGTCACGAAGAGAAGGCCCACGGCGTTCCCATCGGCCTTCAGGGGCCGCCGCACGGGTAGACGATGTACGACTGACCGATGTCCATTCCCCATCTTCACGTTCGGATCCACGAGCAGACATGGGACGGTAGGCACCTCCACTAGAGCCAAATCTGCTACTTTCACGTTCTTGCTCACGGGTACGTTCTACACGTTCTCGGGCCGCAGCTTCTTCCTTCGCTTGCGCTTCAACACGAAGACGTTCTTGCTCTTCTTCTTCACGTCGAAGGGTTTCTTCAATCTCAGCTTGACGTTCACGTTCACGCTCTTCTTCCTCTTCACGAATGCGTCGTTCTTCCTCTTCCTTAATTTCACGGATACGCTCCTGCTCATCATCGAAACGACGTTTGGCGTTGAAAACACGCTTTTCAAGACGCTCGAGAGTAATTTTCTTTTTGTGCTCGGCGGCTTCCTTCTTGTACAATTCTTTTCGTCTAGCAGAATGAGCTTCAACAAATTCAGCGGTAACAGTCAACGCAAGAGAAAGACGCTCCTTCTCCTTGATGCTAAACTCGTATGCCTCCTTCGCTGCCTTCAACGTCTCAGCAACTTCCTGTTCATGCTTCAACTTGGCGTCTTCCTTCGCCTTCGCAGCTTGCTTCTGCAAAATCGGCTGCTCAACCTCACGCGTAGCTCGGATAATGTAATCCAGGCGGCGAGCATTGTCACGTAATTTACGTTGAGCTTCCTCCTTCGCCTTCTGAGCCTTCTCCTTTGCTTCGTTTAGGATTTGATCACGATCAATATTCTCCAAATCAAGACCTTCCAGATCTTTACGACCAAGTTTGTCCAACATTTGCTTCGTTTCCTTCAGAGCAATTTCGTCCTTGATCTTCTGCTTCTTCTCCATCTCACGACGACGAGCTTCTTGCTGCAAACGCTCTTGTTCCATCTGTTGACGCATTTGCTCATACTCTAAACGCTTCTTTTCGAGAGTTTTCAGCTTTTCTTGTTGCAAGCGTTCAAGTTCTTCTTTCTTACGCTCAATAATCTCCCGGCGTTCAAGCATTTCATTGCGAGTGTTCTTGAGTTGAGCTCGGGCAAGTTCGAAAGCTTTAACACGCTTGGCAGAAGCAAGTTTTTCCTTATCGTCAGGGTAAACCTTGTTGAGAACTCTATTCAAACGTTCGCCAAGCAACGTCAATTGAGCAGGGTTTGCCTCAAGTTCAACAGCCTCGCTAAAGCGAATGCACTGCTGCACGTGATCAATACGAATTTTGGTTCGCAGAGCAGAAGCCGTCGCCGACGCAGTCGACGTTTCCACGTTCGAGTTTTGATGAGTATTGCCACTCTTGTTTAAATACGCTGAGGATAAACTCGGAACACTTGCATGAGCGATAGTGCTCAGCGACCGCGAACGAACAATCAACTGCTCAATTTCTTGATAGGTAACATCAAGACCAACAAAAAGAGAGCGCAGATGCGCGATAGTCACACTCGAGTACACACGCGTCAGCTGGAACAAGACGCGGCGCACAAGCAGGCGCTCCACGCTGTTCACATATGATTGAATACTTTCTTGAGACCGAAGAGTGGTCAGGTAGGGCTGCACTTGCTTCACGATCTGCAGCGGGTCAACTTCTTGGCGCTCAAGGTAATTGTACAGCGTGAAAACTTCGGAGTTGGCCTTATGAATAATATCGGCAGATTCAATTTCATCAAGTAGCTTAGCCCGAGTCGGGGTGGTTGCAAATCCAAGAAGAGCAGCCATGCGAGCATTCTTCTCGCGAGCAGCAGAAGAGAGAGACGTTTCGGTAGCCTTGGAAGAAGAGTCTTCGTCAAACACCGGAGCAGACGATTCAAATTCCACAAGAGGGATCGAGAGAGCTGCCAACACGACACGTGTGGCCATGTTAATTTGATCCTCTTCTTTCACAAGCGAAGGAATAGATGCAAGCGAAGCTCCACCATCCAAACCGCTGAGACCACCGACACGCAACGAGTACCACTTGTACAACGCATATGCGTGAAAGAGGTAGTTCTTGGACACCAAAAAAATCTGAGCAAGCTTCTCGTAGTAAGTAACCATCAGCTCCAGTCGAGGAACTTGCTCGACAAGTCCCATGATAGTGTTAATATCATCGATGGTACGGAAAGCTTCGGAGAACAGCTCCAAGTCCGTCGCGACCTGCAACTGGCGGTAGCGGATTTCAAGCAGCAGTTCAACACTCTCGAGCGTAAATCCATCCCACGAACGCATCTGGCGAGACGATTGAGTGGTCGGAGCGCTGACATGCTTTTGCAGGCTGCCCAAATGGTTTCGCAGGATTTCACAGACTCGTCGGAACTCGATCTTGCGCGTGTATTCTTCACAAAAGTCGAATGCCTTCATCGCAATGGTCTTGTACAAAGTTTCTAGCTTCGTGTTGGACTTCAAAATGTCAAGAACTGTACGATAGGTTTCCCACATGAATCGAAGCCATGGGACGACGACTTCGCGGTCCGTTCGGTCACTAGATCCTTCAGTAGTAGTTGTGGAAAGCATGACGGCCTCGGGAGTTTGAGCAGCTTCCAAGTCGACCTTCGCCGCAGCCAAGATGATCATTTCATTGCTCTCGCGCTTTGCTTCCGCAAGCTTGCGCTCGGCAGTGTCGACAAAGTAAACGATGACTGTCTCCAGCGACGCAGGATTATGCTGAATAGATAAGTTGCGGTACTGATGCAAACCATCCTTGGCGATACGTCCAAGCTGCAGCTCGAGACAAATGTCGAGATACAAAATCATAAGCTCTTCATGGGTGGGCTGCCAGGTTCGGTTTTTCTTGGCAATCAGAGCGTCGTGGAGAATCTCCAAAGCAGAACGCTTGGTGCGTTTGAGGACGCCCGCATCCACATTAGGGATCGACATGAGCTCCTTCGCTCGCTTGAGTGCATTTTCAGGCTTCTGGAAGAAGTGCGACATCGCCGCAGCTTTGACACGTTATCTTCTCCCTCGATCTTGATCTGACTGCGATGGAGATTTTTGCGCACACAGACCAATCCTTTTCTTTCTTTTTTAGTAGCCTCTCAGATGGTGAGGTGAATCGTACCTAACGCAAGAAACCGTAAAAAAGGCGGTAAAAACAGCTTAGACTACAGTGATACCGCTTTGTAGTGACATTTAAGTACACCTTTTCACACGCAACTTCGGACGTGTGAACATCCAAGTCCGTAATACTGTATTATTTATATATTGGAAGTGTATAAGTTAATATAGGTTATTAGTGTCGGCAACTGACAGCCACGCGACATCAACAGCCAGTGCTGTTAAGCAGCACCTTGCAACGCGCAGGCGTACAATTCTGCGTACGCCTGTGGGGGTCACGCAAAGGCCATAGGCAATCCTTTTAGATTCAAGCAGCGAGTTGCTTATACCGGAAGTGATCACTCCAGAGCTGTGTGCTGAGTGCGCCCGCCACACGCTCAGTTTCCATGTTCCCGTATTGGAAATGCAGCCTGTCGAAGTCGGTTTGTAAGATATATCGTTTTAGAAAGGTTTTTATTTGTACAATTTGAAATTGTTTTCTCCTCTTTGGACTTGGATGTTCACTTATCCGAACTTGCGTGTGTAAAGGTGTAGAGTAGGGGTCTGGAAGTGCTAACGGGTAGTTTAGTTTTCGTAGTTGTAATTATTTTAAAGGGTAATTGGACTTAGGTGGTATTACTGCAAAAATGTCAACAATTGCATTATAGTTGTCTTAGGGTTTAGGGTTTAGGGTT
>JAADVW010001079.1:0-10037 GCA_023335875.1 Elongisporangium prolatum | reverse complement strand
CCCCCCCCCCCCCCCCCCTCCCAGATCCCAGCGGATAGATGTATCTCCGGCTGGATCGCCGTGCTGTTTGATCCCAAAGATGATAGAGGCATGTCAAGCGACAACCTTACAACTCGTCGAACGACGAACGAAGCCGTTAAAGGCAGATATTGCTGAGATATTTACGAAACTACTTCCTTTGGGAGTTTAATGCGAGGATGGTGGTGCTCGCACGCAAGGACCTCTTGGAGTATATGCTGGTGAAGAATGATGACGAGGTGGATATGAGTACACGAGAGTGGAGAGCCGCCGACTTGAAGGCGTTAGCAGTCCCGGCGCGGATGCTAAGTCCTCCGTACCAGACCATGATTCGTACCGCCTCTTCCTAAAAAGCAAGCATGGGAGATTTTGGAAGCGTTTTTCGTGAAGCGCACGATGCACAACCGGATTCAGCTACGCAAACAACTGCACGAGTTCTAGATGGTGAAGGGCGCCGACATAATGGTACAATTGATGAAGTTTGAAAACCTGTTGATGGGTTGATGGGTTGAACGCAGTCGGAGATACTATATATGAGGATGAAAAGCTTGTGATTTTGCTGGGAAGTTTGCCTAGCGCATTTGATGCGATTGTGATAATTATTGAGAACAAGCCAGGTGTGGACATCATGAACGCTAAAGAGACGCTCTATCGAGAGAGTGAAAAAATGAAGAAGCACGAGTAAGTGGAGACAGCGCTTCGTGCGTGTGGTAGCGACCAGAAGAAACGTTTTCGTCGTCAGCAGCCAGACAAGTCGCAAGGGCGATTGAAGCGAAATGAGCGACCTCAAAGAAAGCAGACCGGAACAGCAGAAACACATCATCTAGAGACCGCTACTTAAAGTGCAACGTGTTTGGACATAATCAAAACGATTGTCAGTCGAACGAAGAAAATCAGAACGTTTTCTTCGCGACAACGCAAGCGGCAAGTGATTGGCTCGTTGATAGTGGAGCAACGTCACATATGACCTTCTGTATAGATGATTTCGTGTCCTACAAACTACTGGATGAGACTGTGACCATTTAAGGCGCAGATGGGAATACAATGAACGCGATCGGTAGCGGATCTGCCACAGTAGTGGTAACATTCCAGATTCATAGGCAGTTTTTTTTAGAAGATTTAACCCCAACCTCAACCCGTCTTCCCTATCTACATTTTTCAAAAATAATATACCTCTAGAAGATTGGCAGTACCTTAATATCGATCAAATCAAATATTCAACTACAACCCCTTAAAGTACTCTAATATCACTCAAAAATTATACATCCTCTAGATACCCTCCGATGCAAAGAAATTTAATTTCCTAAATTTGGGAATAGAAAAATAGGATTGGGCTTTTGATAAAAAGTGGGTCCATTTTAAGCGAAGAAACATAAAGTACATACAAACGATTACAAATCATCATGAGTTAGAGTATGGATAGTTTTGATTACCAATACTTGAAAGAGGAGATAGATTGTTCATGTGGATCAACAATTTAACGAGGCTCATATACAAGTCATAAACCTCTGCACACCATCAAGCGTGGTTAATTCAGTGAATGAAATAGTTATGTGTGAATGTGGAGGGGAGTATACAAGATTCGAGCAAGCTGAACATCGCAAGTGATAAGCATATCAAATGGGCGAAAGATCGTATCAATAAGTGATCGAAGGAAAAAATCACATGTGGGTGTGGATCTATACATAACAGAGGTATGACATCAAATCACCAAAAGAGTAACAAGCATCGAGAATGGATATCAAAGCAGTAAATCCAATAATATATTTTTATTTTTTCAACAGAAACAAAAACGTCCGATATATAGGGGAAGACAATGACTACAATTCTTTACTTTGGAAAATATCGCGATCAACAGATCGGAAGCATATATGCTACTGATCGGGGATACTGTCGCTGGTTGCGTGGTCAAGATGAGTTGATGAGTAAATTCCCAGAAGCCAAATCATTCCTAGATGATATATTTGAAGGCGATGATGGTTCATATATGATGAACTGGGGTGAGCATAAGGGGAAATCGGTCGTATGGATTAAAAATAATGATCCAAAATATATCGCCTGGCTCCAAGCGAACGAATACGTTCGTGATAATTGCAAAAAACTCAAAGGAGCTGTCTCTCTCCTTATTTAGAGCATTATGGATATTGAATATGTTGATGAAGATAGTGTCGACCAAATCGTGATCGATGAATTATGAGGCAAAGGATGGTGATTTCAAAAAGCCAGTTCGATTCACTAAAATCAATTACACTAAGGTATTGAAACATAACCTACCTCGTAAAAAAACGCATACATAAACCGATTCCTATTTCATCTGAATATTTCAAAAAAAGTAACTCTCTTTTTTTTCTTGTAAAAACGATACTTAGAGTTTAGTTAGACGTATATTCTGTTACTTCCCCTGTAAGGCGATCGTAAGACAGCTGGTTCTTAAATACAACAAAAACCAGAAGATTTACACCTTGGCAAGCGGCGTTCGTGCCATGACTTGAATAGCTTGTGGGACATCTCGCTCAGTCAGCCGAGATACATCTGCTACAAGGATACGGTTGGTGGTACTCCACTTCTGGAAGTCGATAAGACCATCGACTAGCTCAGGCGTAAGATCGCCATTGATTGCGCCAAGCTTCGAGAATTCGTTTGAAAACGCATGGAAATCGTATTCATGGCTGACTCAAAAGTGTTGGTTGAGCCAATGCGGACATTGAATTACGGATGCAAGAGCCAGGCTGAACCGTCCACGGAGCTGAGTCGAATGGCGATTGGAACTGTTGAACGGCAGCACTATTGAAACTATTCGTTTGTTCAGCAAACGGCAACACAGCGACGTATTTAGCATTCTTAATCGAAGCCGACAGCTGGAGATCAAACGCAGTGTTGAATTGGGTATTTTAAATACCAATACCAGCACGTTGGTAGAATCATTGTGCATATACATCGTTGTATCGAATCTCCTTCACAGGCTTGCTAATAATAGCCGACGGATTTTCGAGATCCTGGAAAGGTACATAGAGATGAACTGTATTAAAGGCATGTAGGTGGTATCGAGCACAGGCTCAACACTGTTTGTTACAGCTCCCCAGGCAATCGTCATTTCACCAGTGTAACAGCAGTCGGTGCTGTTACACCTTGGGTTCCAATCACAGTACTCAATGGGCATGTATTTTCAGCTGATACAAGCATGATAGGGCACGTCGTACCACTGGAAAGTGTCGTCGAAGCTAGTTTCATGGTTCGTGCAACAGTTAAATAGGTTGCAGTGGATGCTCCGTTTGTGTTTTTCAGAGTAATAATCGACGATCCTTGATTCACACGGAATTGCATACGAATCTGGGGGTTCGCGATCCCAAATAAACCTGAAAACCAAGTGTGTACGAAGTGATAATGGAACAGAGTACATGAACCACAATTTAAAGGTTTTTGTGTGAAAAATGGCATAATTCACGAAACAACTATTCCTTATTCGCCTCAACAGAACGGCATCGCAGAAAGAACGAACCGCACCATCGTGGAAATGGCAAGATCCATGATCCATCACTGTACCGTGGCTAAGAGCTGGTGAGCAGAGGCTATGAACACTGCAGTCTACATTTTGAATCGAATTCCGTCGAGTGTTCGACCAGACTCTTCCCCTTTCGAGATTATGTTTGGCGTGTGACCTTCTCTTGAGCATTTACATGTGTTTGGATCCCGTGGTTATGCACACATAGATAAATCCAAGGGCACGAAATTAGACGCCAAGGCGTATCGATGCATTTTCTTGGGTTATTCTGACGTTTCAAAAGGATTTCGGCTGTGGAATTTTGAGAAAAAGCAGACTATGGTTAGTAGAACAGTGCAGCCAGATGAGACGGAGCAACCCAAGTACGTTCGAGTTAGAATTGAGGATGCTTCACGACTGGTGGATGTTACTGATGATGACGCGCCATAAACCAGCACGCCTGTGAATAAACAAACAAGACTGTCTGAACACATGGATGTTGATGAAGATCGCCAGAATGATATGGAAGTGAATGATAGTCTTGAATTCAACCAGCAATCAAATGACTCACTTGAAGTAGTACCAAGGCAGTCCTCTTTAACACGCATGGCGCCGGTTCCTATGGACCACCAAGCAACCCACGAACCAATTTCACCGCAGCAACTTAGCAGTCCAAATGTACAAAGAATTGAACGTGACGTAGAACAGCTTCGAATGGCTATACAAACGACGCGATCGTATTTCCACCATCAACTGAGCGAGCGAGACGCGTTGACGCTCAACGATTTTTGCCTGCACCCATCGAAGATCGCATTGTAATTAGTAATCGTTCTCCTCATGGCGCAGAAGCAAGTGGTAATTTAGAGGAAGAGCGACAACTTGTGATACATCAACGACGCGTCGAAATCTACGATGATGAGCCTGACCTGGACTGCGAATCATGGAGCACGCGAACGTTTCAATTGAAACTCCGACCTCGAATAAGGATGCAACTGCTTCACCATAAAGTGAACAACGGAAATCCGCTATTAAACAAGAATTACGATTGCTCAAGAACATGGAGTTTGGGAAACTGTGAAGGCTCCTGAAAACGCAATAGTTGTTGGGTGCAAGTGGGTTTTCGCGCTTAAAAGTAATGAAAAGGGCGAAATTGTGCGATTCAAGGCCAGGCTTGTGTCGCTCAAGGCTTTAGTCAAACATATGGAATTAATTATTGCGAGACTTATTCTTCGGTCGCTAACATGAATTCAATTTGAATTTATCTGTCATTGTGCTGATAACTTGGTTATGAAATACACCAGTGTGATGTTGATACTGCTTTTCTCTATGGTAGACTTGAAGAAACAATTTTTATGCGCGTTCAAGAAGGTGTTGAGCACAGTGACAATGAAGTGTGCAAATTGAAACCCAGTTTATATGGATTGAGACAAGCATCTTCTGTTTGGTACAAAACTATCAGCGTAGTATTTCGCTCGTTTGGATTCGATCAGATCCATGTATTTTCGTGAAGCAAAATGGCATTGGCTTTATCTAATTCACTCTATACGTTGACAATTTGCATATTGCTGCTGGATCTGTTAATCAGATTGATGACTTACAGGAGGAACTTTCAGCACATTTTAGAATGAAAGATATGGGCAACGCGAACTACGTGATTGGTATGGAACTCTCTTATGACTCTTCTGCACGCCATCTTCATATTTCCCAGACGCAATGTATCGCAAGACTAGTAGAATAATTCAAGCAGACTTATAGCCACGACGTTTTCAATCCATGCGACAGAAGTCAATTGACAATTAAGCTCACTGAACCTGTATCTGCTGTTGAAAATACGCGAATGGAGAAACGACCATTTCGTTCCTTGATTGGCTCTTTGTTGTACATTGCCACGGGAACCAGACCGGACATTTCCTACGCAGTGAATTATCTGAGCCGCTTTTGCGAGGGTCCTCGTGAGGTTCATTGGATCGAATCTTGCGATATCTAAAGACTACAATTGACTTTAGTATCCACTACTGGATACGATGATGGTGTGACGTTAGTCGGATGGAGTGACGCTGATTGGGCCAGTGATGTAAACACACGCAAGTCGACAAGTGGGGTACTCGCCCAGATGAATGGCGGTCCATTCATTTCAAGTCTAAACTCCAACGCACCGTGGCGCTTAGCTCGGCTGAAGCTGAATACATGGCGATTTCGTTATGTACTCGAGAGATATTGTGGGCACGCAGTCTCCTTCAAGAGATGGGCCATAAGCAACAGCAGCCGACCATTGTGTATGAAGACAACCAAAGCGCGATTAGCAATAGCAAAGAATAGAGAATTCCAAGCTCGCGCAAAGCATCATGTGGACATCAAGTATCACTTCATCCGCAATCACCTCGATGCAAACGAGATCGACTTGCAACACATTGGCTCTAAGCAGCATTGGTTGACTTCCTAACAAGGCCATTGACAGGCAAAATGTTCCGCGACTCCATTACCAAGATTGGCATCTACGCAGCCAGTTGAGGAGGGAGTGTTGGTTCTGGAATCTTCCGTACGGTTCCACATGAGCAACTAGCTGCAGATGATGAGCAAGAGCCATGTGACGTGTGCAAGAGACGATGATACATGAATGCAAACAAAGATCATGAGAGGTACAAATACGAACGTTCGAGAACTTGTTCGTACACTTCTAGACGACGTAGGAGTAAGTAGCAAGATAAGCGTTTATGCAAATACAATCACTTTCTACTCTGCGAGCTTCTGTGAACAACTAGACAATCGAAGCGGTTGGGCACGAAATCAAGAGAATTTAGTTCAGAATAGGTTGCCATGGCTGCTAGCTGGGATCCTCAGCCTATAGTTGATTGTTTTGCATTTTCAGGTTAGATGTGACGAAAATATTGTAGCTGAATTGTGCGATATTAACAACCCGATATCGGAAAAAAATCATATTTTAGTTCCCACCATTTTACACGCGATATACAACAAGCAAACATTTGTGTGTTTAACGTAAAGGTCGCCCAATCTAGAGATTTTGTAATCGCACAGCGAAGTAATGAAATTCAGCTTAGAGCCAATCTATACCCACCCACTAAAGATTCTCGTTGACCCAAGCAAAGTCATATAGAGAATAAGTTACTTATGGAGTTTTTTCTTTCTTTGCTCAGAAGATTACATTAATTAAGTCTGATCTCGACTGTGTCGCGAACAGATCTATGCTATTCATGCCCTGGTGGTTGTTTAATGCAACAACGATGATAGTATACGAAAGAAAGCATCAGAATGAGTGATGATAGAAAAGTTGGCTTTGATACGGCAAATACGTTTGTAGTATATGTCTATCGCTCATCTATAATTAAAAGTTATCGACATGTTTCATTGATCAGACGGCAGCTTCGAGTATTACATCCTCCAATACTAGCGTTTTGACTCTTTGTGCAATCGCCTTCACGAAAGCGCTCACACGATGTAACTTCTTGCAGGAGGGTGTCAGTATTCTAGCCAGCCTGATAAGTTTTGTACTGAAAACAACTCAGAATGTATTGAGCATTAAAGCGCATCCTCTAGATAGATCTCACTCCCCAAAGAAGCCACTATCTGAATAAAAAGTGTGCAAAAGATGGATGAAAAAGACCAACAATGACCATGTCAAATCCAATACGCGTTCGCGATCTAGGTGCACAATAGAACCACAACAAATGCAAGATGTTTCATTCGCGTGCACTATAGAGTAAGGTTCAACAATGATATGTACGAAAGCACGGTGCTTTCCCAGGTGATCGTCTTTGCGCCCGGAACTGGCTCAGAATGTGATGCAACCTCGGAGCACTGGAACTTCATCTGGAATCGCAGATTACAATCAGCGGGTGGATTAATTGCACTGGATAACAACTGTGTCGGCCCCTTCTCCAATTCCGCACGGCGCGTTGATAGCGCAAGATCGGTATTACCCGGAGTGCTAGTCATCGAGCACTCCGGGTAATACCGATCTTGCACTGGACTGGTGTGCGTTGTGAATTCAAATTTGTCGCCGCTTGGACTGTCCACCGTGAGCTTTCGAAGGTATGGGAACTGCCCAATACTATAGACACTCGAATATACAGCGCGGTGCTGCCATGCCTCGGAACTACGGCAGAGACTGTTTGAGAGTGCTGCGTCATTTGTAGTCACGATTTCACTGTTGTACGTACTCTTTGCATACAGGCACGACGAGTGAGTTACATTTGGAACACTTTATGACACACACGACGTCGGCTGCATTAGCAGCGTGGATGGCAAGCGCAAGAAGTAATATTGAAAAAGTATACATTATAGCTGCTTTATAATTCACCGTATTCTTCTGGATAGGAAAATGAAGAATGGGAATGAACGGTTGAGCGGAGGGCGGGTCTGTTGGCTAGAAGAAGGGCCAGACATAGAATTGCGTCTGAAATCGGGTACATTTACCCAATGTACCCTGAATTGAAACTACACCACCCTGGATACTTTGGGTAAATGCTAACGGGTCGTCAGGGTGGGGAGTCAGATGAATTTTCCAGTCGACAATTTTTTAAACTGTAAATCTTCAACACGATTCCGACTAAAGGATAAAATGTACGCAAATATGTGGGTGAACAAACCAGCGCGATCTCGACGAAGGAAGTGAAGTTATAAATATTTAGTGTACACAGTTAGTTCATCTCTTTGTTAGATTTGAGATTTGAGAGTCGCAACCTTTCTTCCTAATAACCATAATTGACACCAATATTGTACAATAATGCCATGGAAAGAGCATGGCGCACACTTCTGAGCTTGGTCTTTGTCCTGACCCACGGGCTCACGATTTCGTGTAGTCGGGATCTACGATAAATATTAAGCGATATGGTAGTTGTTTGTCGTAAGTGGTGCGTGTTATTTAAATCTGGAAATGATATAGTGATATTCATATGGTAGGTGCCACGGATAATAGTGGGGATATATGTTTATATCTAGTTTCACCACTTGTGCTCGTCTAGCTCACATGGACAAAGCGACGGCTGCCAGCACGGATGTGCAGGACAGCACTGCGATCTTCCAAATAGAATGATCATTGTTTGATGCGCCGGATGTGCTCGAATCAGTCACAACTATCTCTTCTCTGTTGCCTGATCCGCCGGATGAAGAGGACGAATTGCTCGACAGCACGGTGCAGTTGAGGTCGATGATAACTCTCAAGTTGCAATCAGCAGACGGATTCTTGCACTTGAGAGCCACAACCAAGTCAGACTTGATGCCAAAGCCACACTGCACATCGGACGAAACCTCGCATCCATCGGTACTTGACAGCGTGCAGTGTGGGAAGTAGTGATCAAAGGACTGATTGGTGTACGTCGTGACTTTGAACGCATCGCCATTGGAGCTATCGACTCGTAGCTTGTCAACGTAAGGGAACGCCCCGACAGATTGCCCACCGTCTAAACACGACATAGAGTAATACGCGTCGTTACTGTAGAGATCATGCATGAAACTGTGAGCGACGCAAAGTTCAGGCTACGCATGAAGAGAACTGTACAACGATTTACCTTCGCGACACGACTACTGGTTTACAACCAAGTTCTGGTGTGCACTCGGACGCACACGAAGCTGCATCAGCTGTGGTTGCGACTGCCGCAAGAAGGAGAAGAGGAAGAACTGTCACCATGACTATTCAGATGCCACAGTGAGTTGGCCTGGTCAATGAGCGCGAGGATTTTCGAGAATGAGCTGCACTTCAATAACGCGCGGCCGCGCATGGTGAGCACATAAACAGTCAGTACAGTATCCACCAGTTTTCACCTGCAAGAATTGATAAATATCAGGCACATTATGGGTACAGAGGCATCGAACGATGGGCGATTTGGGTACAGTAGTATCTTTGCAAAAAAGAAGCAGAAGGTCTTGTGGTGCAGTAGGGTGCGCGATAAAGGAACAGTCTACCTCTAATACCCCTTTATAAACGATATTATCATATTTGAAGGAGGGTGTATCTCAGTTCTTTGTATATATCTACGTCTATGTGATATCCGCCTTTGCTAAATCCCTCTTTAAATCGATACAGATCAGGTGTTCCTTTATCGCGCCCCCTACTGTAGTTTATACTTGTGACGTCTTTGGTAGTTGATAGCATAATGGCGTTGAAAACTGCGCGAAATTCATTGGTGAAAACTCCGGTTACCCTGTAGTGCTTCCTTTGTTCCAGCGGCAACACCAACTCTCAATTTTAAAAATCCAGTCCGACCCTTTCTTTTCCCCTTGGCTCTGCAGGTCCAGGAGCTACAAATCTGATTATGGTTGTGGGTACCTTCCCTTTCGTTTTATACAGCATCTTTGATGCTACAAAAACTGAATGTGATGTTACGATTTTAAAAACTCCACATAAAGCAACAACGTCATTTTCGAAGGGCGACAAATATAACTAGCCCAAAGATCATCTCTTCGATCAAAACGAATCGTTACTCGCTTAGCACGGGACGCCATACGATGTGCCAGCCGTCGTACCAACGTTGGTTGAAGTCAAAGCCTTCGCACTCGCCACAGTATTGGCCGAAGCGGT
>JAADVW010001078.1:0-10045 GCA_023335875.1 Elongisporangium prolatum | reverse complement strand
AGCTTCGGGAGTCGCAACAGGAGCAGCGCCATCGTCTGCTGCAGCGGCGGCAGCGGCCTGCTCGGCTGAATCCTGGTAGATGCAGGAGATCGCGAGGCAGCAGTAGAGGTCAGCCAAGGGCGTCGTGTCCGGGTCCTTGGTCTGGTGCAGGATCTTGTGCTGCAGCATCAGACTCTTCTCGTAATCGCTGCGCGCTTGCGCAAACACATCGGACTCCATGCCAAGGTCGCCCAGGCGCATGTACACGCGCGCCAGCTCCTTCTCGACCTCCGGGTCCTCTGAAAAGCGCGAGTAGATCACACGCGCTACCTCGAGCATCTCCCAAGCGACCTCCAGATCATCCGCAACGTTCTTGGCGTCCTGTTCATCGTCGCCAGCAGCGCCATCTTCCTCTCCGCCTTCAGGCACAGAGCTACCAAACACACTGGCGGTGGCCTAAATGCGAAACCAAACAGCATCAGCTTAATCGAGAATAGAGATCAGCCAGTCAGCCTGCTCACCTCTACCAGAGACAGCATCGCGTGGCCGTACTGGTAGTACACTGGCGCTATCACCAGTGAGTCTGATTCCTTCTCCGCCTCGACCCTGCAGCAAACAGCCATAAGTGAGCCTTTGGCGCCTGCTCGCCTTGGATCCTGCGCTACTGGAGCTTACATGGTGCGCAGCAAATCCTCAAAGATGGCCACGGCCTCCTCGTAGCGACGCTCCTTGAGAAGCACCTGGCCGCGCGTGAACCGCGGGTCCGTCTTGGTCTTGGTCACCACTTGCGCGGGCTCCATCCGAACGTTTGGCTTGTGGCTTCTGGCGTTGGGGTTTGCCCGCCAAAAAATAGCAAAGAGGGCTTCTGTTGAAGTGGAAGCATGGGTAGCAGTCAAGACACAATAATTGGATTTCATGTCGGGAACTGTACAACATGACAGCTTCAAGCTGATACCGGTATAATAGCACCTTTGCCATCTGTGAATGCTGCAATCCGAAGCTCTGCGAAAAGAGGACATGGAGACTTTGCCGCAGAGAATACTCGCTCAAATATACTGCGAAGGCCGCTGGATGACAGGCTACGTTTTGCTGCTATGTTGATCGAATTGGATGGAGACGCCATCTCTGCGTCTGTTAAAGCGCAAATGCCCTCGGCAGATGAGAAATCGTCCTTGGGCAATGGCGAAGGCTCCGATTGCCAGCTCGACAATGGTCTTTCTACAACTTAGAGTATCTCCACCGGTCTCAGTAATTGACACGGTAAAAAGCTGTTTACCGTGAATTTTTCGCTTTCCCCGCTTCGTTTTTACCGTATCAGTCTTTCTTTCCCACCGGCAACGGGAAAACGTCAAATTTGACACTCGACCAAGTGTGGAGACAACAACAACAAAAAGCCATGAACCAGACAGTTGCGGGCGACGCGCAAGCCATCATCAATCGACCCCTCGAAGGTGCCGCTCTTTTGCCTGGTACCCGTCACTGCATCCTTGCCGATCACCATATATGAGCGGCAAAGCCGCATTTCCTCGGCCGTGCGGATGTTTGTGCCTCGCATGATTTCTAGAAAACGAGAACGATCAGTGCACATGCACCCAAACACGACCACTGCCGCATCTTAGCTATGGCTTCGAGCCGTTACTCTTGTACTTGTCACGTTGGTCAACCTACCATCTATCAGAAGTCACATCTGATTCGAGCCTGATGACAGATTGCCTTCAACACAATTACGGATTGACCAGCAGTATGAGCGAGCATCTTCTCAAGGGCGTGTAGCTTGTAAACGCCAAAGGTGAGACCAAGAACGGCGAAGAGGCCGTACAAGGAAAGGTCTTCGCGCTCTACTTTGGGGTACATCTTGTCTCTTCCTTCATCTGATCCGTACGCGCACGCTCACGGGCTTGTCCAACGGCATGCAGGCCGAGTGGTGTCCGTACTGCCGCGACTTCTTACCGACACTCAATAAATTCTACACTGACGTGAACGAGAACAGTCCGTCGCTGGAGATCGTGTTCATAAGTTCAGACAACTCCGAGAGCGACCAGAACGAGCACTTCAAAGACAAGCACGGTGCCTGGTGGGCTATCCCCTTTTCCAACGAAGTACGCAATGACCTCAAGCGCAAGGTGAGGAATTGGATAGCACACAGTGGATATCGATAGAGACGTAACTAACAATGGGGCGGGGTCGCCTGATGATGTGATAGTACAACGTATGCGCCCACAAGCGGTGGGCGTACCTAATCGCGTTGGAGGCCTCCCGAGCCTCGAGATTGTGCAGTCAAACGGCGGGCTCATCGATCTGAACGGCGTGGACAAGATCGAGGCCGAAGGTGCGGCGGCCTTTGATGTATACCTCAAGGCGACGCATTAAATAAGTAGTAGAGCAAGTGAAAGGTCAATAAAGTATCATCACATAAGCTCACAGACACAATTCGCATCTGGTAACCACAGTACGATTTGTATAGTAGAATAAATGACTCACAGCCTCCAAGTTAATCCGTCGTGCGGCAACAACGTGATATCCACACTCGCGATGCGATTCACGGTATACATATACATTATATAATTTTCACAGCCTAAATCCTATCCCAGTGCTGATTGGTTATAATTATAATGTGTGAGAGGTCTCTCGTGTTTATGACATGCTGTCCGTCAGCATTAGAGCATTGAAGCGGCACCAGAGCACCAGCAGGATGAGCGAGCATCTTCTCAAGGGCGTGCAGCTCGTGAACGCCAAGGGCGAGACCAAGGACGGCGAGGATGCTGTGAGGGGAAAGGTCTTCGCGCTGTACTTCGCAGTGCGTCTCGTGTCTTTCTGGGTGTGATCCCCACAGAGGCTCATTGCATTTTGAGCAGGCTGACTGGTGTCCCGACTGCCGCGACTTCCAGCCAACGCTCAACAAGTTCTACGCCGATGTGAACAAGAGCAACGCAGCGCTGGAGATCGTGTTCGTGGGCTCAGATCAGTCCGAGAGCGACCAGAACGCGCATTTTAACAACAAGCAGGGCGCGTGGTGGGCCGTCCCTTTCGCTGACGAGTTCCGCAACGATCTGAAGCGCAAGGTGAGTGAGTGGACGGCATGAAGCGCTCCCTGTACCTGCACACCGGCGCAACTGACAACATGGCTGGATGATGTGATAGTACGGCGTGTGTGCCGGCAAGGAACAGATCGCTGTGGGCGTGACCAAGCGGGTCGGTGGTATCCCGAGCCTTGTGTTCGTGCAGCCGAACGGTGAGCTCATTGATCTGGACGGCGTGGGCAAGGTCGAGGCCGAAGGCGCAGCGGCCTTTGACGCCTTCCAGGAGGCGTTCACGTCGTAGAACGACCAAGAGACCGAGAAAGAGAGAGTCATGAACCCATTCGTCCATTATCAACCCACAATATACAACTCCTCCTCATGCAAACACACAGCCTTCCTACGCACAGCACGTCTTCCATTGGGCACAGCGTGGCGTGGAGGCCGGGACGCCGTGCATACAAAGAGAATCAATCATGCATCAGCCGAGCCATAGCAGCTTCTGGCTCGACTTTAAGCCGCGACGGACACAGCCTGCACGTACAGCAAGTCGCCAATGGTCTCGAACGCCTCTGGGTGGAAGCGCTGGTTGCGCTCGGCCGCGACCATCTCACTGTGCAGCGCGTCACCCAGCGCAAGAAACATGTCGGTGGTGAACCCCTGCGGGAGCTCCTCGGCGAGCGAGGCCAGATCGCGCAGCACAGCAGGCGGGGCGCTCTCGACCACGTGCGCCGACTCGAACAGCACGTTCAGGTCTTCTTCCTCGTCGTTGGCCAGCGCACGGGCCTCCTCGATGGCCTGGAACACGCTGTAGAGCTGACGGAGGCGTCTCCAGGCCTGTGCGGCGTCGCGTTCCTCCGCGTGGACAGTCGAGATGTGCTTGTGCGCCACAAAGGTGAGCTTCTGGCCCTGCAGCCGCGCGAGCGGCGAGGCCTGGCCCAACGGCCCCCGGCGGTCGTCATCGCGGCGGCCGACGTAGTAGATGTCCTCGCACTCGCGCGAGCGGTCGATGCTGCTGGTGGCATCGCCATCGGGGCTCTCGTGGCCCACGGAGCGCGTGGGGATCCGACGGCGGGCGCGCTGAACCACTCGACGCAGCATCGTCGTCCGCTTCTTCGTCCGCTCAGGAATTCCTTCCTCACGATCAAAGCCTAACTCAGCGCAATCATTATACTAGTAGCCAATCAGTGCCATGATATTATATACTTCAGCCAATCAAACAGAAAGAGCGCTGCGATTGGTCCGCAAGAGAAAAATCCAAAGATTGAGAGACCTTGGACACTTCGTCCAGCAGTCATGAGCCGCTTGGTCAAGCGGACGGACGGACGGACGGACGGACGCTAGTCGTTGGTCATTATCTGAATAGCTACCCACCAGTCATGCCGGCCACTGAAGTGAGCCCTTCGCTTCGCCGACGTCTCTCGGACGATGCGCGACAGCTGCTGCGCCAGGCCTTCCAGTCCAATGGCGAGGACTTGGGCGCTGTGCTGCCGAGCAGTCCCGCCGCCAGCGTGCGGCTGAACAATGCGTCTCGATCGCTCAAGCGGATGCCTCTGGCCGATCGACTGCAGCGATTCCGAGGCCAGGTCCGACTGGAGATACCAGAGATCAACTGCTCCGGTCTGTGTCTGCGCATCGTGGTCACAGGCACAGGCAGCTACTTGCTGCGGTACTCGCTGGATCGCATCGGCGCCGAGCTGTCTGTTTTCAATAAGAGCAGCGGCGGGTCGCTCACCTGTTGGGTCGCGCTGCATGATGGTCGTCATGTTCAGCTGCGTTCATTCATGGCGACTGCGTCCTGTTCTCCAGAGGAATGCCAGCAGATCAAGACGCTGATCGAGATGCTGGAATCGCTCGATCTAGGCGATATCGTGCGTGGCTGTGCAAGCGCCCAGCCTGTGTCGCCTGTCAGCACTCTTCATGGCGCTGCAGTCGAAGGCCTGCGCGCTATCTCTTCGTCCTTGAACGTGTATCTGGCTCGCAGTGTCAAGAATTCGTACGTGCTCGTGTTCGACCAGACCACGGGACTGCCGCTCAAGGTCACACAGAGCTCGATCGACCCGAGCCAAGGGCCGCAGATCCAGTCGCTCGATCTGTTCGTGGACGAGTATGTGCGCTATGAGAACAGCAGCATCGACATCCCGCAGGGCATCAAGTCGGATGTGGACCTGATGATCGATGCGGCCATGACGTGCTTCTCGCAATGGTCCTACGACGCGCAGCAGCAGGTCATGATGATCTTCGACGCCATTGACAAGGACAGCGACGGGTTCATCTCTAGCAGCGATGTCTACCAGCAGCTGCTGACTGTGGAGCATGCACCTACCCATGCAGCCAACGTGGTGCTGGAGATGTCCCGGATCCTGTGCGACGCCGCAGATCCAACCGAAGAGTTCGGCTTTTACAAGTTCTGCGGCTTCTGGATCACCTTGCTCTCAGATCACTACCACGTCACAGATCCAGCAAATGAGACTGCTGTGCTCTCCGCAGTGCATCGATTGTTCCTCGGGGCTTGACGAGCTCCAGAGATTAGTGTCGGATCCCTCAGACGTGTCATCTAATGTACACTGCACTATTGCCCTTTGTGCTGAGCCAAGAGACGACAGCATTCTGATCGAACGCATTGGAGGTTGAATGCCGTTTGGATGCAAGATCGGTTGGTTTGCATTGATCCTGGCACTTGCTATTGCCACTGAGCAAGTCGCGTCGCCCGCACGTGTGCCATTGACATTCGCTTGTGGCTCACTGGTCGATGCTGAATCCAGTCTGGCGAGACGACTGTACATCAGTGTGTAGAATAGGACTTACTCATAGCCACCGTAACCAAGTGAAGGCACGAAATGCGATGGCATTTGATTGTGAACTGGCTTATCCTGGATAGATGATCCCACGTTCCAAACTCCCCAAAAGAGTCCTGGCTTAAAGCGAAAGGCGCACAGCTCAGCTGAGCATGCGCAGATGTATTGCGAATATCGACGTCTGCTGAAAGAGAGCAACGCTGTTACTGAACTACGTGGCATACTCAACAGGAACAGTTGATACGGCTCAGCCCTACTATTTGTGCTCGCCAAATGAACTGATCAATCTTCGGGTGAATGTAGTTTTTGTTCTAGACAGCAAAAAAAACAGCTCTCAATTAGCGCATTCATTGAGACTAGGTGTGCTATATTGCAGAGTAATATTCCTGTGCTCTCAAACCTTATCCTCCACCATGCCTATAACCTGTTTAAATATATATATTCCAGCGGTGTAACCGGTAAGATATCGATATTGGCTTTTTGTTTTAAAAAAGGGGATTTTTAATTAAAACTCGTACAGTACAATGACCCAACTTCAGCCTCTCATTTCCTCATCGCTTGCTTGGTCGCTATTATTCAAAGTCTAGCATACTTCATCTCTTAATCTTGCACATTCTTAAGAGCACCTAGCCAAGCATGTTGGCCAGCCTTGGCTTTCTATGCGGCAATTAATTCTTAAAGATAGTCCCATTAATAGCCATATCTTCTTTTTTAGCGTTGGCGACGCAATTTTTTGATTTTGTTTGACTGCTTCATCTCAATATACTGTTTCCGAAAGGTCACATATTAAATCTTGTCTGTTGCTGGGTCGTCTTTCGCCCGTTTCAAATAAAAAACCCAAAAGGTTTAATTGGGGATTAAACGATCAAGTAGAAAACTGCGGACCTACCACTTCAATATCTCGTTTTGGCAGGCCGAATAAATTCCGGTCAGATATACAGTAATATTCTGTATTTCTTCTCCGTGTTTTTCGAGGCCAGTGGTGTGGACAGCTTGGGGAAATCGGCCGCGTCAAGCGGGAATTTAGCCAAAATCCGATCAACTGTTGCTTACTGACACAAAAGCAGTTTGTAACCCGTTGGCGGATTCCGCGTCGTAGAGGGTCGACTTGTTTGGCGGCCTCAGCCGTGAAATAGCGGTGCGCGCTGATTAAAAGTACTGTAATTTTTTGTGGTCGGAATAGCGGTGCATGGTGAAAAAAAACAAATGAGTGGGAGCAGGAGATAGATAAACAATGGTAAGGAAACAGAAACGGTTCTTTTGGTCCAAGCCGCATTGATTAATTATAAAAACTCGCTTAGAAAATATTATGTATATATTTTGATTGATCAGTTCATTTGGGGAGCACCGTATCGACTGTGGAAACGAGATCAATTCCGAGTGGCTTTTGTACAATCGCGAGTGTTCGCCTTTTTTATGTACCAGTGAATCAAAACCGCGGTATGGGCTTGAAAGTGCTGCCGCCATCTGCTTTTGTTGCAAACCAACAGCCCCCCCCCGCCTTACCACTTGAGTACAGTCCTGCAGTAAACCCACAATGGCCGGGATTGCCCTTGCGACCGGGAGTCATGGCGCCGAGCCGTAATCCGCTGCGTATATAAGAAAGAGAGCACTTGTGTGGGCCTGCGCAAGAAGTTGAAGGACGAACACAGATCATGCGACCAGCCGGATGGTCGATGTACCGTTCAAGCTTGAAATGCTTCCTCACACTTGCTCCATGCAATCCGTGACCTCTGAATGGCGACTGATCTAGTTAAAGCACCAACTATTAAGTCTCTGGGCTATGATGTCCATCTACCAGTCTTCTATTACTTCCAACAAAGTCGGCTGGACTCCAGCCTCCACGCTGGTAGGTTCCTTTTCTTTCAGTCAAAGCTGAGAGTAAAACTGCTTGAGCTTCAAGGTACAGTAAAACACGTTGTATGTGTAAGCACAGACCTCATGGGCATTGATCTTGAGCGTTTGCTTGCAAAAATGTGGCTGTCATCTTCATTCGTGTTTATTGCAACTGCATATCAATCCACAAGCTCAAATTGAGTGTCTCTCAAGTGTACCAACGCTGGTGCGTTGTTCAGTCCAGTCTATCTAGCGACAGAGCTTTCCCTATTGCGGACGCAACATCACAAGCATAACCATTCATGGGGTTTCAATTTCAAATTGCAACTCAAGTGAATGAGAGAGACTCTGGGCTATATCAAGCCTTAGCATCGAGCGTCGGGTAGTCCGTGTAGCCACGCTCGCCCGTGAGGTAGAACGTTTCTCGATCAGCCTCCGCGATCGGCGCATCGGGCAGTCGCAGCCGAACCACGAGATCCGGATTGGCAATAAACGCTCGACCAAAGGCTACAGCGTCGGCGTGACCCTGGTTTAGCACCTGGTGGGCGCTGTCGCGGTCATAGCCTGACGCCGTGATCACCACGCCCTTGTACAGATTGCGAAAGTAGGCCGTGGCGCCTCCATCAGGCACAATCGGGCCGGCTTGGCCGCCTCGAGGCTCCACCAGGTGCATGTAGGCCAAGTTATAGTCGTTGAGCTTGTTGACGACGTAGCCGTAAGTAGGCAGCGGATTGGAGTCCAGGCATCCGTACGTGATGCAGCACGGGGACAAACGAATGCCCACCTTGCTCGAGTCGACAGCGGACGTGATGGTGTCCAGTGCTTGGAACAAGAACCGAGCACGGTTCTCGATGCTGCCGCCGTACGAATCCGTGCGTGTGTTAACGCCATCACACAGGAACTGCTCCGGCAGGTAACCGTTGGCAGCATGCAGCTCGACACCATCAAAGCCGGCTTGTAGCGCATGCAGCGCTGCCTTGCGGTAGTCTTCGATGATCGGCGAAATTTCTTCCGGCTCGAGCGCGCGTGGCGTCACGTACGTCTGTCGGCCTTCTCTCGTCACAGCCGATTGCTTGATCGTGAACGGCGTGGCGCTGGACGACACAGGCAGCTGACCGTTCGGCTGGTTCATGGGGTGGCCCACACGGCCTGTGTGCCAGAGCTGCATGAAGATCTTGCCGCCCTTGTCGTGCACGGCCTTGGTCACGTGGGTCCACGCCTGCAATAGCTGCTTGTTGTAGATACCCGGCGCGCCAAAGTAGCCTCTCGCCGTGGGACTGATGTTGGTGGCTTCCGTGATGAGCAAACCGCCAGGCGTCGCGCGCTGCGAGTAGTACGTGGCCGCGAAGGCCGGGGGCACGCCCTCCTCTCCAGAGCGCAGGCGCGTGAGCGGACACATGACCACGCGATGCAGAAGCTGCACGCCCTTGCTGCCGCCGAGTTCCAGAGGAGTGAAGAGCTTTGTCTGCGACATGTGAGACTGAGTCGGTGCTTGGCAAATTGAAGAATGGCCTGGAAGGCTTATTGTCCGAATTTGGTAGATCAAAACCTCTATAAACCTTTATATTTTTATTTTTTTGTCAATAGATGTGGTGATGTTAGGAAATAGTACTCTCTTTTGTATGAAGATATGTCTGGGAATAATTAATAAATGTCCACCGGCTTTTTTTCTTGGAAAACCATCGAAGTTTTATAAATTTATATAAGTGCATTTTGTATAGAAAAATCATGTAGTTCTTAATATGTAGGTCGACTTTGTGCCTGTGAGAGTTTGTATCTAAAGTCAAGTGATACCGTGATAGTACTCAGTATTATCGACAAAAAAGTGATATTATTTAAATAAGAAAAAAGAACAAAATTATTGAAAAAAGAAAAAGAACACCGCCGACACAAAGACATAAAAGAAAAAAGAAAGAAAGTGGGTATGCGCTTGGGTGAATCCTTTCAATAATGATGTACCTCTAATAACGAATATAGAGGTCGTGTAACAGTGTATGTGAAAGTACCTGCATGAAAAAACCCTCTACCACCGTATAATTTTTGGCCTGGTAATACTGGTACGAACTGGTGCTCCTAACGATCTTATCGTACGCTCAAGATGCGCTCCAGCTTGTACTGGTGGCTGCATCCAGTTCACGTTGCAGTCACGCGCCCGCCCCCTTCTTGTTTGATTGGCAGAAGATGCGGCTGTGCTGGTTGTCGACTGCTGGCACCGGTCATGATCTCGGGTCAGGAAGGTGTTCACGAAGCCAGCGCCCGCGACGATCAGTCGCTCAATTACGGCGTTCTCCGGAATGGCAGCGACGATCTTCGTGGCCACATTGCGGGGCGTCTTGACAGCGTTGGGCGTGCCCTTGAGCGCCGTGAATATGGCCATGGCCGAGTTGCGCTGGTAGTCGCCGAACTTGGCGTTCT